>DWHE01000472.1:0-10298 GCA_018247495.1 Satarupa nymphalis | reverse complement strand
TTCTTTATGGAGAGCTTTTTTACTTCAGTGAATTTATTTATCTTAATAGACCGATCTTTCTATTAAGTTTCACTTCTGCAAAAATAATCTTATTACGCAATTGTGTATGAGCGAGCAAAATATCTTCTTCCATATAATTAATTTCATCTTTTACGGATTTTATATCAGTATCAGTGTAGTGCAGTTCACCATATGTTAAGTGATCTGTAGCTCATTAAAACTGTTACCAACATTTAATCGAAAGACCAAATTCGTCGCATCATGTATTTATTGTATGCGTGCCTCTACCACAATTAAACTTGATTAGACTTTCAAATACAACAGGATGTGCTGAAGCCACTTTATCTGTAAAAATATTATTTATGCATGTTTAGAAATTGCCTAGTTTAAAAAAACAAACATCATATCATCTTCCTACATAAAAGCTTCGCCTAAACAAAACGAAGCTTCCGGTCACTGCCTGGGCATAGCTGACCTGTTTCAAAGGGCGCCAGCCATTATGTAGAACGCCATTTTTAAAACAGTTTCTAGAAACGATAACACCTAGAAATAGTGATTCACCTGTTGGAAGGCAGTGAAACAATTTTTTTTATTATCTCTGTTATTATATTTATAATGCGTGTATCTTTAAAACAATGAAACTATAACAAAAGGCTATCTTTACGCATCGCAGCAGTTTCTATAAGTAAAACTTTTGTAGATAAAGACAGAAGTTTTTGAGTTAACAAAAATATTAGAAAAAGAGAACTGTATAATAGATTAATAATAGTATAATAGATTAGTAGTAGTAAACATTAAAATCCAAGAAAAGTTTAAAGTAATGAATAAATAAGCATTAAAACATAGATTGTGTGATATAATCGTAGTAGAGCAGTTGAAAATAACAACAACGTATTCAATCATAGCATGGGGTAACACGATGCCGTTTTTGATATGCGCTTATTAATATCAGTGACAATGTGTCATGATAGATAACTGATGAGCTATAATGAAACCAGAATGTTGATCTGTACATTTTTCATATTGAGAGGAACTGAAGTTTAACTCAATAAAAGTGAAATGACTGACATAATAGAACTATAATACATGTAAGACCAAACTGGAGTATCATTTTTGGATGCAAAGAGAATTCTCAAGTCTTCTACAGTAAAATTACGAGTGATACACTTCTGGAATCAACTTGGATAAGTTCCATTAAATGAACATGAATTTAACGATTATGAATGTATGAATTAAGAAACACATGTAACGTTAAAAGATTTCAAAATTATCGCGGTCGAGATCAGATGTATCAGCTTGTATGATATGAAAATATTATTAACTCTTCCACTGAATATGGTAATTCCATTCCGAAAATATACTCAGTGTGTGAGCGGAGAGATAATAAAAACATTCTCGCCTACGTATTCAGCCGTATGCGAAACTAATTTCAACTTTCAAGGAAGTGAAACAACATGGAAAGCTTTTATGGCTCTTCTTTTATTGCAGTTTTCATTCTGGGCTGATTCACGTTCGGATGTTTTATTAGTATTTTCTTATCTATCATCCGATCCCTTAGCTCATTTCGTGTTATCTTTCTTGTATTATAGTTGTAATTCTGGATTCTGGATCTGATTCATTTCTAGGTGTAATTTATATTTTTCTTCTGTATTACATACATTATTCATGACTTCTCCAAATTTACAAGACCCAAATTGAGTTATAAGCTATCAAATAAAGGTAACTAAAATATAAGTAACTGACTGTGTTATTTGATCATCAAGTCAATTGAAAATTAGGCACAAGTTATCCAATTTACAATTTTAGTTCATTCGTTTCCATACATTGCTTAAAATTGCCATATGCCTTTCATACTCGTACATAGGTAGAGCACTAAATTTCCTCTGAGTAGCAAGCAACTCAGCTAAGTATTTCAGGCGCGATCATACATTAACTTCAGTGCAGTGCAATTAGTGTAAAAGCAATCAGCATGCATGTAGATATATATCCTTTTATATTTATACTCTTGGTGAGCCAAGAGAGAAACACATTTGCTTTCTTGATTGCAGTACTGTGAACATATTTAGGCGCTTCAACTTTATGCTCATAAATTTCAAGTACCTAATGTAGAAATTTTGTCCTTGAAGGCTAAGTTGATCGCCTCGTGCGTATCGACATTTACACCCTTCAAACAAAATCCGATAAATCCTGGATAGGTTCTACTGCTACTAAATAAAAATGTAGATTTTATTGAAATACCAGTAACAACACACACAAGTACAGTATTAAGTTACAATAAGCAGGGTCGACAACATATCCGGCCACGTAAGGCTTCGATAATTACGAAGATAACAAATGTAATACCTGAATTAAATGGCTGGCTTAGCTAAATGTGGCCAGGCGAAGTCATTCGCATTTCTCTGAAAGATATAACTAATTTTATTAGTTTTTGGCCAACGAATGTTTTAAACACACTTATCCCAACGAGTTTTAATATTGAGCTATACTATAAACTTAACATTGTCAGCAAAATATTGAAAAACTCGCAATATTATGAGCGGAAACTGGATGATAATCACTTTGAAACTTCGACTGAACCAATCATTTTGCATAATTTGATTTATCAAAAAATAGAAAGAGAAATAATAATATTTAAAAAAGCGGAATCCTTTAATTCTTATACTTTTATAACCAACTAGCTTTTACCCGCAGCTTCGCTCGCATTAAATCCTTAAAAAAATTATACTTACTGGAATGCTAGATGGCATAGAAGTTGCTAGATTTTCAAATTTTTTGACAAACAATCATATCTGCCAAAATATTTTTTTTTACCCTCCTTAAAAATATGTTTTTTAAATGAAAAGTATTCTATGTCCTTTCTAATACCTTTGAGAATATGTGCACAAAGTTTCATGATAATCGGTCAATTAGTTTCGGCGTGAAAGCGTAACAAACAAACTTACATTCACATTTATAATATTAATAGGGTAGGGATGTTAAGACATACCACGTAAGCGTGGGAAGTGTAACAAATAGATCAAATCTATCGGAATATTTCCAATGAAATATAGTATTGTAGTATTCCATATACATATGGCGTAATAGAAAATACGTTGAATTTTATCGTATATCGGCCACTAACCCACCAGGTTATTTAGGTCGCAAATGGCAAGCCGGAATGTGCAATCAGCGCGCTTACAAATACTGGGGCTATTAGAGCCATTTCCTCGGTGAGGTCAAGAATACTGATTGAAACGGACAACCGTTGTGGGGAGGTAATTTGCGTGGATCAATGGAATAAGCGACATCAGAATAACACAATTTTTATTTGCAGATCTGATCACATAACACCAGGGGACTGCACATAAGTGTGCTACATTTCTACAAATAAAAAAATGAATTGAATTTTTGTAGTTTTCATCAGATTAGTAAACACATTTCTTGTCACTCTTTTGGTGAATTATTATATTACTAAAAGAAAAGCTTTGGCCGTTATCTTAACGTGTAAAATTAAAAGTACCACCCTGTCTTCACTAGTAAGACCTATTCTGCTAAAACTTCAGGATATTAACATTATAAGGATAGTTAACTACTAGGCATAATTAAACTAAGTGCTAAATATTCATGGGTGGGTCAAAGTTTGATAATAAAACAGTTATTCGGTACAGTTATGCCCTACAAAGAGTTATTTAGAATGTCTTAATTTAACGTTACTCCAACTCATACATATCAAATTTAAAAGAAATAATTTATATCAATTTAATATCAGCGCCTAGGTTACCTTTCTCATATATTTTCCAGATGACGCTGCTAACAAAGCTTTTCGGAGCGAACGTTGAGTAGTTTATGAAGTAATAGTGGTTGTGAAGTTAAGATAGGTAGCTTTCAGGAGGCTTATAAGCGAAATTTGTTACATGGTAAAATTTTGTAATAATATGACTTCTTTTCTTAATGAGAACGCCGTCTCCTGACAGTTGCTAATGACACAGCTGTTTATTCAAGCGTGCCTCTTATATCAATGACAAGTATTTGTTAAACAGACATCCAATAGACGCGTTGATTTCACTAAATCTAGTTCAGTAGTGCATTAAACTAATACAAGTTCTAGCAGTAAACCACACCCTTGACAATTCATAATGTGAGTCAATTCTTGACACCGTAGATGAGCATGTGAGATTCAATTGAGAAGCTCTCTTAATAGGAACTTCGAACTAGTTGCTTTGTGTACTACTGAAACTATTGTAATTGCAGCTAGTAGTTGCTTCATGTTTGCTGAGTTTACAGCAATTAAAACTGTTTAGTCCAATTTGTTACAGCAAAGTTACATTTAATTGTTCCGCATGAGAAATATTTAAGGTGTTCATTATTTTCTTGATTATTTTCGTTCAAAAATAATTGTACTTTGTTCAAAAGCTTTATTTAGTGGATTTACTGAAAACATTTACACGTTAGAACATTTACTTTTAAATGGTTTCCCTGTCCAGATTAAAGAGGTTAATTTAAGGATACGGGTGCTGGCACGTTTTGGATAAATGAGTGGATCAACTTAGTCTAAATAATTCCAACTCTGCTATGCCGACCCTGGACAATAGACCAATTTTAGGTTACAGTGGTTTATCATTGGCAGCAGTGATCACTTAACATGAGGTAAACCTTATGCCCGTTTGCTATACTTATACCAACAACAAAAAGGTCAGTAACATACGAATTTGAGAAACAGATTCCAATTGTTTCGTACAGTACATTATTTTTCTCAATGAATAAAGCTTTTCTTCCACTGTTTCATTACCTCCAACTAGCTTGCAGCGACTCTTCGCTGTCAGCGGTATTCCCGCTGGGATTCAGCTCGTTAATGTTTCGAGATGACTAGGCTTCTTATTAGATAACAACATTGCATCTCAGTCACAATTATTAGATACAATCAATCGACCAAGTGAGCATTTTGTTTATCGAAAGTTTACATCTTTTTTTTCTTCAAGTTTTCTTTTTTCATTTGCAGTTTCAAATGTTTAAAAATCCGACTCGACTTAATCGTATAAAACATGTATTGCGAGTTTAAGTGAAGTTAAAAGGTAATACTATAATTTATATTTTAAAATGTATGCTTATTTTTAATACACTAACTCTGATATTTAACTCAGAGCTATGTATGACAATCCTGCGAAATCCAGGATTGCATAATGTTGCATAATAACATCCCGTCCTTTTGAAAATGTCAGGAATCTCGACGAGCGCTGAATAGTTAAAACTTGTTCTTTGTAGCAACAGGAAGTATTTCCAGCTTAGCAAATGATACTTTCGAAGTTTAAGCGGGAAACTTCAAAACTGTAGACATTTAAAGATCTGCTGATGTTTCGCTTCAACTTCACCAGTTCACCATTTAAGTAGGGCAGCTACTTTTACAAATGTTCTTTTTAACGAACACTACTGCAAATGGTTTGGCTATCTGTGTTAAGTACATCCCAAGTAAAATATGTATATGTATATATGGTAGAATGGCATACACGTTTCACCTCTTATACGAATAGTAAAAGTCGATATATGTACTTTTATTACGATTGATAAGTTCACAAATTATTATTTCTTGTTATTGGTTAACGAATCAGTTGTCAAATATTAATTTTAAGAATTTTTGTTGTCATTCAAAAAAGTATTTGTTACTTTATTCCTTAAAATAAAATAACGAAAAATATTTAACCGAATCAACAAGCACTTAGCAGTCTTTTTCGGAACACGGAAATAATTTCATAACAGATTTCCGTTCGGTTCCATTAAGCGAATCGCAAACAGTTTGATAAACAAAAAATCAGAATTCAATATAAATACTCCCGGTCGCCATTATTGTGAAAACGCTAAAGGGAATTGGAATGTCGGCGGTTTATTGATGACGCCTATCGCTCATCGAGGATATCCAATTCCAGTATCGGAAGGTCCCCGTAATCTTGGTATAGTAAACTTTCAATAACCTCTTTTAAATTTAAATATTTTTAAATTTCTAATGAATTTTAATATTAGCAATTTTTTTATTGACTTAAGAGTAGCAAACGGGCACGCAAATCACCTGGTGTTAGTGAACGTTGCAGCCCATGGCAACTGTAACCAACCTCGAATTGGATCATTGCCCATCTCGAGATCTGTCACAGCTCATTTATCGAAAGTGTGCCGGTACCCTTGAAATAACTCGAGAGTTGCTTTACAGCAGAAAAAGGTGCGATGTTACTGTCCCCGTCGAACCTAGGTAGGTTCTACCATATTGAACTGTAGTTTTATAAGCATAAAAATAGCAAACAGTGGTTTAGTTTCTCTATTGTTCATTAATCATTTCAGCTCATGACAACTGTAACCAACATTAAATTGGACCGTTATTCTGAAGTTTAAGTACGTCGCTTCATGAATTCTACGCCACCACCACACCTTGTCTAGAAGCAGAAATAGTGCGTGGTGGTAATGAACCAATCGATCACGGATAGGTCCAACCATCATTTAAAGACGTCAGACGCTTTATTGTAGGTACCAGTAGCGAATGAGTAGGGCGGTTCCGTGCGTCAGTTTGAACACACACTATAAATAATCGATGTTCTAAATAAAATAAAGCGAATTAATAATGTTTTATTTTAAATATGAAAACATACTTCTATAACTATATTACTTCAATAAAATACTTAAATGCTTTAAAAAGTTAATATACGTTATCATATTGTACAAATTTTATGAATCGGATATTGTATTGTTTTATTTCTACTATAACTTTTTTAGTAACAAATTATTCAAATATCGATAAGAATTACATTAATAGACAGTTTAAAAAAAAAGTAATCCATTTTTTTGTATGCGCAAATCCGCACGGCTACACATACTATGTTTAATTTTATTTATATAGAAGACGATAAATGATTTTTATACGCATTTGAACGAAATTATATGCCTCTTCTATTTAAAAAAAGTAAACAAATGTGTGTATCACGAATTCGTATCTGTAGGGTAGGGTGCGCAGGTAACACTGCGCAATGCTATTAGAGTATTTTAAAACTCAAACATTTGTTAAGGCTAACTGCGGTCGTATTTTGATGCGCACCATACCTAATTAAAATATTAAACATTGTGAAAGGTCAATGCCATTACCGCTAATACAGTTAGATATAATAATTGATGTTATTTTTATGACATAACTTTTTCGCTATCACACTAAAATAACTCCTAATGACATTCACTGCAGCTCAGTAATATTATCAGTCAGGTATCGGAAACCTTTCCTCACGTTCTCCGTAATGTTAACAGCGGGCTTGTCATCCGATACGATCCACGTCGACCCGTTCGCCCCTCTGCTAATCACGCCCAAAATCCCTGAGACAGCTGACTCGACTCTGAAAAAAGATTCACTTTTAATGGAAATTATGTGAATGGTCGAAATTCGCTCGGCGACCTACGAATTTACTGGAATCTAGTAAATGCCATTCCAGTTAATTCGAAGACATTAATCAAGTATCGTTAAATGGATTAAAAAGTCGAAGACATTAATTGGACATTATCGTTAAATGGATTAAAAAGAAGCTTAACTATGTATTAGATATTAGAAATTATTAGGAAGCATTTAAATGAAAACTGTCTCTGTTGATTTATTATCTGTAACTGTTTATAACTTTTGTTGTGGCATGTTTCGTTTGTCTAAATAGGTTTTTAATTAGTTGGTGATTAGATTAAGTTGTTAATTAGTATTGTATTATTAGTACTTTAACCATTGACGGACATACGTCTATTTCCAATAATAAACACATATTTTGTAACACCTAATTCACTCTCATAAGTTGCGTTTCGAATTGTTGCCAATTTAATCGTCAGGAGTAGCGACACAGCTAGGACTACCCCAGAAATGAACAATGGTCCAATTCGAGGATAGTTAAAGTTGTAATGAGCTGCAGTTGTCACTTAACGGCAGGTGAACTGCATGCCCGTTTGCACAAATAAAAAAATGTTATAATATTTGTATTTTACTTCATACTTCTGTACAATGGTTAGCGGGAAGATAATGCAATTTACATTAAACTTGACATCATTACCATGTTCCTTTTATACGGATAATTATTTTTAAGTAAATAAATATGTACTAATATATACAAGTTATATAATATGACAAGTTGACTGTTTAATAGTATTCGATATTTTTATAAGAATAACAATCGGGCATGTTCACAGCGCAAGTGATTATCGCAGCCATTTAGCACCCTAGACGACCTTAAGGTAGTAGGCGATACGATTATATACAAATATTTGTTTAAGATACTTCGTTTCTGTTATGGTGCGGCACGGAAACCTATTTTCATTATTTAAACAATTATTTTCTGTAAGAAAAAATAAAAGCGGTATCTTATAACACGTCCTTATTTATTAATCCAGACGGCGCGCGTTACAGGGCGGATTTAATTTTGCAAATGTGACGATCCATAAAATGAGGAAATTGGAACATTCCCGTTTGCGCCTCATGCATTATGCACACTCACACTTAGCTACCTATACTGTGTCAACATTGCGCATTGGATGGTTCGGAACGCTTTCTGTGGGTTTTCCAGGACAAACACGAGCTGATGAATAAATTTATCTAATAAAAGATAATACACATTTTGTTTACTGCACTGCTACATTACAGATGAAAGAAGCAAATATTGTATGTAATAGGCAGTGCAATGATCACTTTAAGATAACCTGTTTTGAAATAATAAAAAAAGAAGATGGTATATGTGCGTGTGTTAAGGAAATAAAGAGACACCGATAAAAAGTAACAAAATATTAAAATATAAAAAAATAAAACGTAACAAAATTATTCAACACTAACTTGTAGTTTGAATTGTAAAAATAGGTAAAAAAATTAAATCTAATATAATCTAATATAATGTTTGACATAAAATCCCTACTAATATTATAAATGTGTTTGTAAGTTTGTTTGTTACGCTTTCAAGCTGAAACTACTAGACCGATAGACTAATGACATTAATTATACGTAGGTAGGTACAATATCTAACGGAAGCAATAAATAACAATTATTAAAAAAATGTGTTTATTTTTGAGTTTATTTATTACAGACATAAAATCCAATAGCTTATCTTTATAATGTTCAAATGGATGTTTGTGTGTAATATATTTTGCGGTTTGAATCCCAACCCTCGACATGTGCTAATAGTGTTCTTACCACTGGAGCATAAAATTCTCATTACCTAAACACAAAAACGCAAAGCTCTCATATAAAGCGGGCAACGTATTGGTGACACCTCTGGAATTTCTCATGTTTATAGGCGACGGTGACCACTTAACATCAGGTGGCCCGTAGGCCTGTTTGCTGCCTGTTACAACTATAATTTTTTTATATAGGTACGTATTTTTCTTCTTTGCTTTTGATATGTATTTCTTCTGTTTGAAATGTTTGTGTGTTTGTTGTCGCGTATTATTTTGTTTGTACAAATGTTCGACTTTCAGAAGAATAATAAATTATATTACAATTGCGTCTTATCACCTAGTATTTCTATTACGTATAATCATTTGCGTTTTTTGATAATGAGCTAACAATGCTGCGCAAACATTTTCGTTTTCAGCTTACGCTATATATTGCGGGATAATCAATATCTCGTTAGCAGTTACCTCAGTCAGTACACACAACAATTATGACTCAGCTGAATTCGCCCTTCTACGTCAAATTAGTAACAATAAAACTTGTCATTATTTGTACCATTACTCGACAAATTCTGAATTAAATGACGTTCGAAGATATCACTTAAAAACCCAACAGTTCGTTTTGATTGACTCAGAGTCAGTCGTAAAATTAATATTGTGTTATTATATATTGTAATCTCTACTGTCTGTTATTCATAACATAAATATCGTATAATTTAATACTGATCGTCTTAAATCTCGAAAAACTATCTAACCAGGTCTCGTATATAAATGAAAGATTTAATCGAAGAAGATCCGTATATTTTATTCTTTAAAGAACATAAATAAATCCATAAGTAAATAAAGGAGCCATCTTGCAAACGTCAGACGACTTTATATCGAAAGCTTTAAAAATGCATCTTAGATTATTTCGTTCGGTAAGCCTTGCTGAAACGAACGAAGCCTAACAACTCTCGCTATAGTTTAGTTCCGATTCCCGGTCGTGGCAGGCATTTGAATGTTTGAAATGACGGGTGAATGTTTGAAAAGGTGTTATTTTTGTGTTGTAAAAGTGTACATTTTGCGTACAGAATTTTAGGGCAATTTTATTTTTTATTGTTATGCGAGTAACAAACGGGCACGTAGTTCACTTGGGGTTAAGTAATTACTGCAGCCCA
>DWHE01000471.1:0-10304 GCA_018247495.1 Satarupa nymphalis | reverse complement strand
GAAGGTTACATTACCATGCATGCAATTCACCTGGTGTTATGTGAACGTTTCAACCCATGACAACTGTAACCGACATCTAATTGGACTATTGTACGTTTCGAGATCGATCACAACGGTGTTGCTATTCCTGCGGACTAAGTTGCCTCATTTATCCAAAGCGTGCCGACACCCACACCCTTCAAACTGAAACACAGCTCGCAAGGGATGCTTTACAGCAAAAATAGGTGTGGTGGTGGTACTGACCCGGTCGAACCTTGATAGGTTATAACACCCAGTCATATTATTTTACTCAAGTTGCGTCAATTAAAATTAGTCAATTAAAATCTTGTACTCTTAAAATTTAAGGAAAGTTATTGTTTCAGACTCAACGATACTCTTGTAAATGACACCATAACGGAAACATTGGCAACAGCAACAACGGTACGTATTATATGAAATTTCTTGGATATTAAATGACTTAGGACCGAAATTAATAACACATCTGCCATCCGAGATTAATGTTGAATCCTGATTTTTACCGATCTATAGATCAGTTTCTCATCCGTGCGTTATAGTAAAATTCATTCTGCCTATCATCTATTCATCTATCATATTAACTACCCCGTACTCTTAAATGTGCATAAAACGCCAAAAGCTATTTATTATCATGTGTTAAACTACGGTTTGTTACAGATGGACCCATATCAACATATTGTAATATATACTAGTTCTGTACTATTGGTTTTAATGCTAATGCCTCTCATGGCCATACTCGTCTATTATGAGTAAGTATTTCAAAATTATTTTATAAAGTGTACCTCGTACCAGTATATACGTACCCACGATACGTCAATTATATCGGAACGAAAATACCCTTTTTTGCAACATATTCGCGTACCTAAAATGCTAATGTAGTATTATGGTAATATTTTCAATGATAAAATATTTTATCAAATCAATCCAAATAAAAACAAATAAATTATTGCGGCATTATTTAGACAATCGTTATTAAGAAGTAAAACTGCGGTCACGCATCGAAGCTGACACGCACAATTATTTTCATTATTACGATTAAATTGTGTTGATTTAGCAGCAAAAGTGAATTCTACCGTCTCAGTTAGCGTAGAATAACTGTAGAATCAGCAACAGAATATAGGTGAATATTTTGTAAGGCGACAATAGTAGAGATATGTATTGATTTATTTATTTTAGAAAGAAAGAGAGAAATAAATTATTTAAAATTCTACCTATTTTTAATGCAACCCCACATGTGCTAATCATGTAGTCTAAAGTCTAACATCGCGTCTCTAATTCGTTGTTATTTTCAACAGCCTAGTACGCACTATGCGAAACACGGTCCATGTACAAATGATTGAAGTTTTTCTTTTTCATACAATATCATGGTCCGTAATACAGTTCTGCCAGGATAAGAAACCGACTGTAAGTATTTTTTAGCCACACGACAAGAAAATAAACGTTACATACTAAACATAGACATACCGACTTCGGAGGAACTTGGTTTTGGTTTTTAGAGTATTTGTTTATTTAATTATTGATCACCAGCACAGTTTACCCCAAACAACACATAGGGTAATGTGTGATGAAATATATCTAGGAGCAATTACAGTTAAAGGTGTTCACTGCTTGCAACTAATTGATAAGGGCCAGTTAAACAGCTGTAATAAAAATTGAAAAGAAAAAGGTAAAACTAATAAAATTTATTTTTACATAGTAAATAAATATATTTTAAATCCACCCCGGCTTCGCGCGTTTGTAAACGATGATATCTTCTATAGTATTTATTTGAAAGATGTGCATGTAAAGGCATGTGATGTAAAGGCAATTTTAATCTGTATTAAATACTCAAGGTAAAAAAAATACTTATCCGAATAAGGATTTTAATAAAAAATACAAGAAAACAGATTCGTGAATAACCTATAGAGTTTTTACTTATCTGTAATTGACAATATTGGTTACCGTGAGCAGCCTTCAAGAGATCGATACATACTACCGCGGAATTTAATGTGGAATTTTTTGACACTTAAATTTTTTTAGTACATTTTTTTGATATTTCGCTTAAGATTTAGCTAGCTTTAGCCGTGTAAGCGTACGAATACCGGTATTTTTGACAAAACACCGTCATAGTTCAGCCATTTTGTACAAAACACACACACGCCTTCCTCTTTCCGTTAGGGAAATTTATTGTTCTTATTATATTCTAAAATATTTTTTCCAAGCAAGGTTTAAGCAAGTATCATTTAACATTTGTATCTTTACAGATTTGGTCAAAACTAGCACTGTTACTGTTTACATACACTTTAACGACTATGTATTCTTTGATCATGTGCCGAGCAATTTTGCTGCACCGATGCATAACGAAAGTAAGTTATCCTTTATGAGTTATGTACACGTAGACACTTTCAATACTGGGGAAATACTTTTGTGCGATTTAAACATAAACAACGTGTAATCAAAATGCTAACAATCATTGTCACACACTGTCTGATGCAAGAAAAAAGCTATTTCAACCTTATACAACTATCAATGTTCGATCCCTTCCAAGTTAAGACGCGGAAGTAAAAAAACATTAGTAACTCACGATAAAATACGTATAAAAATGTTAAAATGAACTTTGAAATTAAGTTTGGTATTGAAATAAAGAGAGACAAACGTTTGTTCGCGTAAAATATGTAAGAATAGCTAATGCAAATAACATTTATCTCTTCACTATTCGTACCTTGCACTTCTTATTAGAATTTAAGTTTTCCATTTTATTATCAACTCAACGATGTTTTTTTAGGTCTTCTACAAAAGTACCAATAAACACATGATCTTCGTCGTTGTTTGGGTTACTCCATTGTTGCAAACTATATTGTACAATGGGTTATTGCTCCTGAGGAGGTCAGTGCAGTTTTTATTTCCATTAACTGTTTTGGTTAGTAGGTTAATGGCTTTTTTAAATAATTATTTGCTCAAACCCTTTTATCTTTTTCTTGAAATTATAATGTTAACTAAAATTACAATACAAACTGACACTCCTACATTGATTATAAAAGCTAAACTAAGTCTAAGAAAAGTAAGACTAAACAATTTTATGTTATTTTTATGTGTAAATAATATCGGTACATGTTCATATGACAATAAAATTGATTTTTAATTCAAATTTAATCAAACAATCATATTTTTACGCGTTAAACTGTTGCTTTGTCGTGACAATAATTAACAGCTTATAATTGTAATCCTGAAACACTGGTAATGTTGCTCTTCCAGTCAGTATTTGTTAAATTTTATCATACCAACAGAATAAAATATTCATCTTGTCCATGTGTCCGTTGGTGATTAACTCGCCCGCTGGACCAATGGTTTAGGCGTTTTGAATCAAGGCCGAGACAGATATTGACGCGAGAGGCAAATATTTGTTGTACTGGATGTACTCGTAGGTATCCAAGGAACATTCAACATTGTGAATTATAATACGTTGTCGAGACACTGCCGTGTTTCTTGATCCGTGTAGATGGCAAATTTGCTTGTTATTATTATTTTACGTGCATGTTTTTATCTCTTGTTTTAAGACGTAAAGTAAATGAGACTTCAAGGTCCGATTTTTTAGTTTATTGAAGCATAATTTTTAATGGTCACTCATTAATCATTATGACATTGAAATGACATTGAGCTCATCATTAACATCTAAAATGACATTGAGCATTTGTAATTATATGGCCAACACTTGGAGATTGGCCAACACTTAAAATGATACTTAATGATTTTATTTTACAGTCTAAACAGGTTGTTGGACCCGTGGTATAACTACATAGTATTCATTCCTACTAACATCGTGATTATATATTCTTTGTGTGAGTATTCCCAGGTTCCATTTTACATGTCCTCATAAAATATTTTTACATTGGCGAACAAATATCGATTGTTTCAAATCAACTAAATAATTAACAACGATTGCGTTCCACACAGAACTGGAATTATAAAAAAGGTTTAAAAAAACAATTTATGTGAAATCAGCGACTTAAGGTTTTTTTTAGGGCTTACTATAACGCCAATACAAAAATTAAGACAAAAGAACCCTTTACTCGAAGGAACTCCACACTTGAAAACACGATCACGTTCTACTATGCGACTGATATTTATTGCCGTAAGTAAATAAACTTTATTATAATACATATATGGTATCTTAAAAAAACTGTTTTTCCAAAGGATTACTTTGATATTCTGGCCTATTCAGAAGTTCAATAAAATCAAAAAATAATGTTGAAAAAGTAGTTTAAAACGTTTAGAAAACCTTGGTAATAACAACTGAATGGTACGAACAAAGATACAAAAATTGTCAACATACCATCAACTACGCAATACCACATCAATAGCAACTTTTTTCTTTAAGTTATTACCTTGATGTTTTTGGGGATCAATAACCCTAGCTTTGCCAATAATTAATCCGTTAAAACAGTCCTATGCGCAATAAAAAAAATCATTCGATACAAAGTATGAACCAAAACATCACACACACGCATCAAAATTAAAATATGCCTCTTTTGGCACAAAGCGTGTTCCTACATTAATTTTGAAATTCGACTTTGGAACAAACTTTATTTGTCGAACATAATTTATTAAAATTCTAGAAAAATATTTACTCGTACATGGTTAAACTCACTTCAGGCAGACTTTACTTCAGATTGCCTTGATTATTTTGGTAGTGTATATTTAGTTCATTTAGTTAATGAAACACAGAACTGGGAATAAATATCCGAATGATACTCGAACTAGATAGATCTTTCGGGCGATAAAACAGAAAAAAAAAAGAAAAAAGCAAATACGCATTATAACAATAATAACATAATAGCCATCAATGTACACCTGCTTTCCACAAAAGCATTTAATACACTTTTCTATAAAAACCCCTTTTGGTAGTTTCGAAAAAAAAAACACCATTACTAAAATATTGTAATGCATATTTGTGATTATAATTATCAGGCAGAGTACGGTTCGTATTAATTTCAATCCAAAAAGACGATCATAAACTTTTGAAAGGTATATCTAGTCATCATAATTATAGTTTCCTACGCTAAATACTTCCTTTACGTCAGGAATAAGTGATTTTATTGGTTCGTAAATTCCAAAATTACGAAATTAGTCGTATATCACGATGACTGTGATATTTTGATTGTTGGTGATAGAGCCTCGTGTTTACTTAATACGCTGCCGCATAATAGATAGGATTTTGGAATACTTCAATTAATATCCACGTCAGAACGTCAGCGTTCCCAATTGAGCGACGGCTCCTCGTTATACAAACTCAAAACGATTAATTCCAAAAAAATTTAAACCTGGAAAATACGTGTTTACGAAACTACAATTTTATTGTATAACAAAATTAATATTTCAATTGGTAGTTAATTACATGAAGTAAAAAAAGTAAGACCTATCTCTTCCGTTTCAGGGTTACATACTGCTAAAGGTAAGTTTTAGTCTACTATTATTGCCTCCTCGTTAGGGTATACAGGGAAAGACAAAATAATTAAGCACCGTCGTTTCTTGTTTTTAACAGACTTTCATTTCTTTTTTGTTTTTTAGCTGAATAGCTAAGCAAAGCGTTATGCGCTAACTCTAACAAGCGTTATGTTTTACCATAAAATAATTTGAACACAAATAAAAATATTTTAATAAAATAACTTGAAATCAATTTTTTAACCCCTTATAGTCCAATTTCGAGTGTAGATAGTAACAGAAAGTTATGATTTTAGTACTTTATTTATTGGTTAGTACTTTATTTATTACTTTCAAAACTCCAAATTCTTTACCGTATTTTCGAAAATGAGGTTATTTAAATTAAAATTATATGTAAGTAGTATATAGAATAGTTAGAAACTTGCTAATTCTCTTCTTTCTTCGCTGTATGTAGATTTCAATTTGATATAAGTCCTGTTTGGAAGTTGGAACGTAGTTTCTTTAATTAAGAGTTGAGGACGATTTTCACCGGCAATCTTGAAACACGCATCAATTTTTTTTTGTTATCCCTTTCGTCACCAAATCAATACTGTTAGGTCCATACCAATTGTACGTTATCACCTCTGCCTATGTACAAGAGCAACATCAAAAGGGTCACCGAAACATTTCCGGTTTTAGAGGGGAGCTCTTTTGATTTGATTGAGTTTTACCATTTAAAACCGTAATTTCACAGGTATAGGTACAGGATATAATGAAAATTTATTAAAATATCAGTATTTAAATTTGAACATCTTTTAGAAAAACACTCTTGCAAGTTGTGTTGTCTACGTATAGCGTCTGCATACACGTTAATTTGATTACGGAAATATGAAGTTTGAAGTTGGTTGAGTGACTACGCGTTGTAACGATAAAAAAGGATCAGATGGAATTTAAGGCCACCCACTGCTTTCTTATATTTTATTTAATAAATACCTTTGTTTCAGGGCATTTATTCTCAGCACTTATTATGGCCGCAAAGTGAACCATACGAGATAAACTTTAGTTTATATGCTATAATCGTACACGATATTGAAGTAGGTAATTTTTAACAACATAATTTTACGTATTTAAATCCATTGTAGCATTTCTGAATTTAAACACATCTAGATGGTAAACCATGTGCACAACCATGTTATAAAGCAATGTTAGACACATAAGTGTTGTTTCCAAATCTGAGTATACCCTACGTACAAGATGATAATCGGCTACCCTAAAATGATATTCTCGCCAATTTCTTGTTATTAAAAGTGTACATGAGACACACGAAACAATAATCAAATGAGTAAAAATTTGTAATCAGCCTCGACCAGGATATTGGTTCAGTTCTGGGCTGGTATAAGAGACGCAATGAATGCACATTTCTCACTTCCTGATTGTAACAACCGACATTTCACCTGCATTATATTAAACAGATTTAATCCGGACTGCAACTGAAACTTTTAAACAACGAAAGCTTAATAAAATAAATTTAAAAGAAATTTAGTGAAGTACTAATGTGATAGTGTTTAACAGGTCTTTTCATTATGTATCATTTGCACTTTCATGTTGGCATGCACAATAAATCATTTAAAAATAATAATAATCAAAATTCGCATTAAGAGAATAACGAAAAATAAAAAAAATCAGTTGGATTATTGTAACAGCACACGTCAAAGTTGATTCCACAATTTTGCTAATAATATTTTAAAAAACTCACAGATAAAAAATTACAGTTATCCTAACTAATATTACAAATGTGAATGTGTGCATATTTGTTTTTTTGTTATGCTTTCACGCCTAAACCACTGAACCGATTTTAAACATTATTTCATCAATGGAAAGCTACATTAGCAGTGAGTAACATAGACTATATTTTATCCCCATATCCCACTAGAACGGAAACTTCTGGGGTGAAATTTCAGGGGAGGATGAACAATATCCAAATAAATTAAACGTCGTTTATTGACGTGAAGTTAAGTGAACGCGAAGTGAAGTGTCGGGTCACTTTGACATTTCACTATAAAATACTATTCAATATTTCACTTTCAATTTATACTTAGATACGTTCGATTTCTTTGATAATTTATATGACAACAACGTTTGCCGGGTCACCTAATCTTAATAAATTAACGTAACGCTCACTGCTACACTTACTTTTATACTGTTGTATTTGTTGCATATTTTTATACTGTGTAACTTGTAAAACTGTTTTTTTTTTACTGTGAGGTATTCAAAATGCGCTAATAAGATATTTTTAAACATGAGACAGTATGTATGTCGCCTCTTGGCTGTTAAATAACTGGTTTTTATTTTTTTAGACCATCTTGGTTACTCTGTACATTTACTACACAAATAAGGATCAGTGCTACGAATCGAAGTCCAGAATCCGCCGCAGAATTAAAACGATATTGGACATGAGATCATTGCCCCGTAAGTACCAAATCGTAATATTAAGTTGCGGCTACGCTTACAAGTGACGCCTTAACTTAACACTGAAGAAGCGACCCTTATGTGATTTTCCTTACACTAGAGCATCGTCATCAATTTCAAGCTGGTTTCAGATGTGTCAGGCTGCAATGTACTTAAATCCATAAAAAAATTAGATACGAAAAAAAATCACAATGCACGCTGTACACAGACTTAACGAGGTACGCGAGCTCTAAATGGCTGTAAAATTGCTACAACAATTAGATGCACTGTGCGAAGGTAGCGAGCGATCACTTTGAACGCTGGCCTGGCTGGTATTATAACAACGTACCAGATCTGTGAAATTGTCGTTTACCAATGCCATTCCAAATCGAAATTACCGAGATATAAAATATTTATCAGATCGGTTATTCAAAATGGTGGTAGAACCTATCCAGGTTCCGACGGGTTTAAAGCGTCTCTTGCGAGTTGTGTTTCATTTGTAAATGTATGGATGCCCGCACGCTTAGGATATATGAGGCGACCAACTTGGTCCTCAGGAGTAGCAGTGCACTTGTGCCCGACCTCGATCTGGGTAATAGTCTAATTTTGGGCTGGTTACAGTTGTCACGGCCTGCACAAATACGAGTAAGGTGACTAAAATGCATAAATAATTTATAAATTCAATTCTACGAGGTATCGATAAAACCAGAATCTTCCGTTAAAGTGAGAAAAATGAAAAGTGCAATAAAGTGTTGAAGTCAAAATTTCGGACTATTTAAATAAACACTTTTTGAATTTAAAATGGTAATTTCATATTTAAGAACCATAGAGCGAGGTACAAAGACGATCTCGAATCACATGTTGAGGTGCGATATTGTTGGTCATCAGATGCGATCAAAGCAGACAAACGCTTAGTGGTTTAACATTGGCCCCGACTGTATTGCTTCGTCATTTACAATATTTGTATTCTTTTTTCAATAATTGTACATAATAACCTGAACGGAATTGTTAATATTCTTTAGCGATTCGCCCAAGGCGTATACCGAACCAAACAGGTGAAATATTAAGTATTTGTCCATTATTTTCGTGTACAAATTTAACAATGAAAGTATTTTTGAGAAACTTATACACCTGCTAATTTTACCTAAATAAAAAAAATTGTATAAAAATTGAAAAAGTCGTTTTGACTGTTTATACATAGTGACATAGTTGTTACTATTTGGCACATTATTTATTAGCAATAATAGTCGTGTCGCAACTACAGTTTTCGTATTACAACTGTGTTACTCTGAAAGTAAGTACAACTTTGCAACATCGTTCCTAGTAAAAACTGCCAAGGAATGGAATGCCCTACCTGCATCCTTATTTCCTGTAGGCTACAACCTGGGTCTCTTCAAGGCAAGAGTGAATAGGTACTTACTAGGCAAGCGTGCTACGTCTTAGGCCGTATCATCGCTTTCCATTTGGCGGGATTACGGCCAAACGCTTGCCTATTTTTTTATTTAAAAAAAAATCTAAAAATATACATAAAGGAAACCAATACAGCAAATAAGTATGCTATAGCCGAATAGTGAATAATGGCCGCTCACTCGCGTGGAGAAGCGATGATGTATCTAGCATGCGCGCCATACACCCATGAGGAAGTAGAGGAGCCGTGACGGCATTAGAGAGCGTCATGCCATTTGCCGTCACGTCATACGAGTCGGTTATACCATAATATTATTATTATTGTCAGTTAACTTTAGTTTTATTTAGGCTGTTGTTAATATTTAGTGATAGTGATAGTAGTGTGATAGTTCGTGTTTAATTAGTGTTGGCTAAATAGTTCTAATTGAAATTGAAAATAAATAAATAATGGCGTGCCAATAGATACTACATTTAAGTGCCATAAATCATACGAAATTTTATAGGTGTACACGAATTTAGTAAATTACAATTACTTAAATGCGCTGATTTAATGGTTAATTATGAAAATGAATCGACTACGTAATGATTTAAATGCAAAAATATTGATATTATACTTTTAGTACTCTACCAACTTGTACCTAAGGACTTTTGTACATAACGTCAATATAACCATGAAATAAGTAATTTCAAATAAGGATGTATCCATTTTAAATGTTGAGTAAACTAACACTATGAGACTTAATTGCTAGTTTAACTGTTATTCAGCGATTGATATGTACTTTGGAGGCGGTTTGCTTCTCTTTTGGCGATCGCAACACGTGTGCTGACTCGGTAGCCGATGTGATTCGGCAGGGCATGGAATGTTTCATTCCAAGCTCTGTCGTGTCTATCGGTGGTCGAGGACAGCCTTGGTTTGGGGCATCTTGCTCTAAGGTGACTAACCTTAGACAAGCTGCTTACCAAGCCTGGGCATCGGCACACGCTTGTGGGGATCCTAATACTTCCGTATTGAGGACGAAGTTCAACGCCGCCTC
>DWHE01000470.1:0-10314 GCA_018247495.1 Satarupa nymphalis | reverse complement strand
ATTTCACCTGTGATATACTATCACAGTCTAAGACTCTACATTGCACTTTATCATCAAAGTCTTCCTGTATTATGTGCAAAGTTACAGTCTGGTAATCGATTTGTTCTTTTAGAAGTTTTTCTTCTGATAATGAGTATCTAGCCTCGTGAGTGATGGCATCAACAACACCTTTTTCAATTTGATGTTTTATAGCTTTAAATAGCAAGAATAAAGAAGAACCAGCATAATCTTTGAGGTAATAATACATACATAAAGCCATCCAGTTTGTTAACATTTTTTCGACAACACTCTCTGTACGTCTCAACATCAACTGTGGGTGTTTGTTACAAACGGACTTATCAATAAGACGCAACAATAGAGATTTCAAAATATCAGTTGCATATTCCATTTTACCCATGAGAATGACCATTAAAAGAGACGCAACATTTACCTTATCTCTTATATTAAATGACTTCTGCGCTTCTAATGTGTCTATAAATGACAGAAGGAAACATTTGTTGTTTAGAAGTTGTTCAAATTGAAACATAGCTGCATCATAATTTGTCCTTGGTGTATTAATAAACTGGCTTTGTACATTTAATATAGGATGATCTGACACACCTGGGAAAAATACCTTCATGACATAATTGACGTGATCCAGGGTAGGTATGCCTGAATGTTCCAAATCAGCTGCCAAATCAGACATATCAGTTTGCAATTCTGCAAAAGCTAGTTTGCATTCTAATCTAACATTACTTTCTAGGGTATCCATCTGAATCTGTATCCGTTTATATTCTCTTTCCGCTTTAGTACTTCTTCTTCTATACATAACCAACACTATCATAAATATAAGAACTAAGAAAAATGTGCCAGCAGCTATACCTGCTATTGCTTCTGGTGGAAAATTATAGTTTCTTAATAACTCATACCGAAGATACCCAATTGGAAATCTTAAGTTGTGACCAATTTTAACCACTACAAGTGGTAAATTTATATCAGTACATTGTAAGCCATTCTCATCTGTATTTAATGGTTGCATCTCAGGTGGTGTACATAAGAGTTGTTGCATGGTAAGACTAGTAACATTACATGGCTGAGTGCCAATTGTAACAATTACATCTGTTTCATCACTTGCTCTTATTAAATTTTCGCCTTCAATTACTAAAGGATCTCCTTTATATGATTTAATGCGATGTGGAAATTGATAAACATGAGGATCTTCCACAAAAACCATATGTGTTCTTGGTGGGTTAAAGTATTTCTCTAAATCATGCATTGTTTCCACATTATCCATAACAAATCCAACTTTCATGGCTACTTGAGGGGTGCTTGTCTGTGATTTCGTAGCTTGAAGAATGTCCTGGTATTTTTTATTGATTGCTGGACTTGGACATTCCATTTGATTAGAATTCAATACTGAACATGCAGTGAAATTTACTGGAAGTATTTCATTTGCATAATATAGTTTCATCAATGGTTTTTGGATAGTATGTAAATTTGTTCCATGAACTGTTATCATTCTGCCTCCAGATACAAAACTTTTAAGTGGTTTTATCTCCATTATTGTGGGATCATTTGTGTAATTAAAAAGATCACCATATAATGTCCGATTTGCATTATCAATAGACACTGTAAGTGTATGTATGACTCTGGGTGCATTTGCTTTAGGAGTTATACATATTAATCTACTATTTGATGTTTGAGTTTTGTTAACAGAACATGTTAATTCATCTAAGTAAGCAAATACTGAAGAACCAATGTTTAAGTGTTGACCACCTATGGCTAATTGAGTACCTCCAGATACAGGGCCTAGAGCTGGATATATACCTTGTAGTTTAATATTCTTGTAACTGAAAAGTACTGAAGATTCTGTGTATCCAGCATCATTTTCCACAATAACTGGTGCTACAGTAGAACTATTACACGGACCAGTTTTACATGTAATACTCACGGATACCTCAAAATCTACTATTTCACATAAAATCTCGCCAATTCTAACTTTTCCTGTTACTTCTTCAACTCTTAAACCAAGATTGCTGCCTTCAATAGTGACTATAGTTCCACCTTCGACAGGCCCACTTAAAGGTTTAATCATATCAATCCTAGGTTTCGGACATTCTGTTACAGGATTTTCAAGACAACTTTCACTGTAGGAACAAGAATTACCGCACCAGGTACACTGGTAAACAGAATTTCGTGTGATACACAAGGAACAATCAGCATGATCTCTGTGAGAGCCAAGAATTTCGCACTTGTACAAGGTAATGGTTATAGTATCTATATAGTGCTTATGATTCCAAAATACTTTAACACTTACATTGTACTCGCCTACATCTTCTTCATATGAATACATTGTTTTGTCACATACTATAAAATGATTGGACTCAACTCTAGCAGGCAGTATCATATTAGCTAATTCAATACTCACAATACACTGGAATCCTGTGTGTCCTGGTTGCAAATGAGGAAGATTTTCAACTTCTAGCTCTAATTCCTTTGGAACATTGTTAGGCAATAAAATAGGTTTCTTGTACTGTCTTATACGAGGACAGTGTCCAATGCCATGATTGAGCAATTTCGTTGGATTATTTTCACCACTTATAATTGTCCTCTGACATACAGATATATCATGGGTACATTTGTTATCATAAATGCACCAGTTACAAGCCCATTCGCTCATTATGCACGAGTGACATGTTATATGTTTAGAGCAATCATAAAATGCAAAGTTTCGTGAAACAAAATCCTTATTGGTTTCTGAGGAATGTACTGACAGAGGAACATATACATGGTCTAGTGTTGATGGTATTTTAGGTCTATGTTTTAGATCTGGTGTTGGACAAGCAAGACCATTTGATGTGACTGCTGCATCTATTGGGGAAGCGTTACCAAATACACATTTATATTTTGCACCAAATGGAAGCTCTGGTAAGGTCCTTATTATAAGTTGAACTGTTGTGACCTCAGTTACAGAAATTCTATCGGGTAGTATTTGTTCAAAATCAATGCACTGTTGACTTGTATACTGAGAGAGCCATCGGGGTGCACTTTGTGTTCCTTTTTGACACATGCTTTGAACTGTGCAACGTTTTTCTAAGGAACACCAACCACAGTGTGGATCATTTGATTCTAAACATGATGAGCAATTACCATGTTCGGCACATTTTTCTGTTGGTATTTGAATAATAGTGTTTTTTCCTAGTACATACAAGGTTTTCTGATATGGGGACAATGTTGTGTCTGGAAGAATTTTTTGACCAGGCAATATTCCCTCACTTGAATATTCTACAGCCTTTTCAGCATCTATTAGCACTTTTTTCAGAGTACCTTCACTTGTACCTAAAAAAGCTACTGTATGAAGGCCTGTCACTGACATAGTTACTGATGTCAACAATGTGTCATTCCAATGTATAACTGATGCTGTTTTAATAGGATAAAGCCCACTTATTTTAAGACCTACTTCACAAAAATTAAGTATGTTACCTGTAGAACCAACACTGGGACATTTGCCATCTGATATCATACCTGATATGTAACCCATATTTCTAGCTTTAGTGCTACCATTAAAACACATATGAACATTTTCATTAAACTTAATCTCTATCTCCTGTAATGAAAATACACATATTGACGATTTAGATGCAGGTTCATTGGTAATACCTTTAGATGGACTGAACAATGCAACAAGAATTGGATCACCTGCTTCAACACCTAATTGTGTAGCTAGATTGAAACCAGCCTTAGCAATTTTAGCATCTTGAACTAAATTGTAATTGACAACTTCAATCTTACCATTAGCAGATTCTTCTTGAACATGACACTCTAGAGTTACTTCTGTATAGCTATTATAATTATCATCATTCACACAGGTACGAGCCAAACGAGACACATAACCGAGTTCTTCATTACCAGCAAGATGGGAATGTTTTTGAATGATAAGAAAGTAGGCATAGTCACTAGCATTAAAACCATACACATATTGCACAAGAAAATTGTCTCTATACTTTACATCAATCTGTATCAAACTCTGTTTGGAGAATGTAAACTGTGCCAGATGCAGGGTTATGAGGTCGCGGCTTGATATCGCCGGCACGTCGTGTCTGTACTCTCCATTGTTCGTAAACGTCGTACCACATAGAGTACATTGGATCGGTCCCAAGAATTGTATCGTTCAGGACCAATAAAAGCGTATGTAGAAGCCTCCGCATCGTTGGCTGCGACGCTCTCGGGCACGAAATCCGGCTTCGCTGACAAGTCACCCAGCTTGTATTTGTAACAGGAGCCCTGGGCGACGGAGCCGCATGCGATAACTATTCTAGCTTCTTGATCGATCACCAGTATCTTGTTCACGTTGTCCACATATGTTGTTTGTATTTCGGGCGAAGAACAACCGGTTGCATGGCACAGAGGATTATCCAATTTTGGTCCAGTATTAACTACGTGAAGCGGTTTGAGGTCCGGACTGAGCTGGTGTAACCAATTTAATGAGCCAGCGTACACTTGCCCACTAATTTTATCTACAGCAAGATGATTAAATTGAAATGTCTCATTTTGGTGAATTGGATATTGTGATATGAATTCAAACCCATACACTATTGTGCACCATACCCAGAATGTTATGACTAATACCATAGTAAAAATAGCCATGATCACATTTTAATTCAACTTTAGGGCAATATTATTTTTGTTTTAACAATCACTACGTTATTTTCGTTTCATTTTCAACCCATTTTACAAAAATATTGTAAAAGCATAGGTACATCGATGGATGCCCGTGACATGGAATAAACAACAATGATTTTTTAATAACATAAAGTGTCTCATACATATGCCGTAAACAGCCTGCTTTGTGTACCATAGACGATTTTACTGTTTTTGACCTTTAATTTTTGAAATGAAGTAAATAAAGTTGCGAGACACCATTTTCGTTAGGAATTAAAGAAAGAAAATATTTTATGAAGTTAAGTTGCACTTATTGTGCTTCTTAACATAATAATAAATCTAACTTAAATGTAAACAAAACATTTGCAAAAAAAAGTGTTTTTCATCAAAATTTGCATTATACAAATTCGATTAAATTGAAATTAACTCACTAATTAGGTCACAGTCGAAGAGAGTTCGAATTTATTAAACTTTAGATATAATATCAGTATAAAATAAAAATTTGTATCGGTATTATGTAGTCTGTTTGCAAAATATTATCTGTAACTACACTATTTCTTGTTGATTCTATAGGTGGATTTGGTTCAGTGTTGTCCACAGAGTACATTAATACTCTAATGTGTTGATATGGAGTGTGGGTTGTTGTGCGCTTGTGCAGAATTTAGTTACTTATTATTTGGTATCGGGAAGTAATATTTAGTTAGTTGATCACTTTGTTGTGAATAAAAAGAGAAATGCAAAAATAACGATACTACCGTATTGAGCTTTAGAATAAAGCCGGTTAACAAATTGTTTTGGAAATACAAAATCTCGGTCATGCAGATATTACAGATGCCGATAGATGTACATGTAGACTTTTAGTTTGCAGCTAAGCCTACCATGATGGCCGCGATGTCTTCAGGCGGTGCTGGAGAACCCCACACCCAAATGAATACCTACCGCAGCTATGTCACTATGCTTGCGGATCCCGGTGCCAAGGACGAAATCAAGCTCAAAGCTGCTCAGGAGCTTAGTGAAAATTTTGAGGTAGATAACTAAAAATAAAAATTTTTGTCTCATGAATGAAAGAAGCATATGTTTGTTATTCATATGTTATCAAAGAGAATAACTTGATTAGAAAGACGAAATACTTGGTCCTAGTGTAATTTAAATTGAAAGAGTAATCTGTACAGCACGTATTAACAAATTTTTTGTAACAAGTTTAATGACAATGGAACATTAAAAAAATATATAGTTATGATTCTACACTTGCAAAAATTCTGTCCATAGTATTCAAAATAGTTATGATTTGACTAAGTAGCTACAATAGAGACTTGTTGAAACAGTATAGAGGCAGATTAAGATTGTGAAACTCGCGATTAAAGAAGACTTTCTAGTGAGATCAGAAGAAACCCTCACAAATATGCTTATAATGTTGGTCAAACAGGAGAAGTTTTAAAATTGTGTTAAAGTTGCAACTGTTTTTCTTGCAGGTGATATTGGGCTCCCCTCAATACCCCCAGTTCTTAGACCATTCATTGAAAATATTCCTCAAGATACTTCAAGAGGGTGAGCCACATTTCATTGCAGAGTACAACATACAACAAGTGAGGAAACTTATTCTGGAAATGATCCACCGTTTACCCATCAGTGAAACTTTACGCCCTTATGTCAAAAGCATCCTTATCCTGATGCTGAAATTAATGGAAATAGAGAACGAGGAGAATGTTCTTGTTTGTTTAAAGATATTTATGGAGCTGCACAAGCAATACAGACCAGCATACACTACTGATGTAGATGTAAGTCTAAAATATTTACGTTTTTTTACAGTTAAATTGACATTTGAATGTTAAAGGTAATATTTATTTCCTTTGTTATTTGACTAGGATGAAGGAATGTTGTTTTTTTTTTATTGGCATAGGAAAACTAAAGTTTATTTCTATATTTATTTGTTGTCTCTTCAGCACAAATGAAAACAAATAGATAAATGAAAGACTTAATAAAATTAAACTTGTATTTTAACCAAAAAAGAGTAATTTAATGCATTTGAACTCTTTCAGTGTCATTGAATATATGTTTTCTTAATTACTCTATTTAAATATCTAGTCAGGATTAAGTTAAACTGCTTTCTTATTTCATGTGCATTCTATAGTTAGTATAATAATCGAACTGCAAAGTATATTTTTCTTTAGATCCACAAATTTCTACAATGGGTTAAAGCAATTTACTCGGACTTACCAAATCATTTACCAAAGATTTTTGAACCCAAACCCACAATTAGAGTGAAGGACCTATCAGAGGTCAACATTGATCAGCTGCTGCAGGAGACATACACTACAACACCTATACACACTGAAAAGAAACTGCTGGACGGCAGTGTTGTTACAGTAAGTGTTTCACAAATTATTTTATTAATATATTGTCTGATTATATCACAACATTAAATGTTTGTTTAAGAAAATGTTTAAATAATCACTTCTATTTTTTTTTTACAAAAATTTTAATACATTAAACATCAACCTAGACTAGATTAATAAACTAGTAAGGTTTTTAAATGTCAGTGAATTTAGATACTTATATATCACTGAAAAGACTTGTGTTAACAAACTTTTATCCAGACTCTTCAAACCAAACTGCTATTCTATCAATGCCGAAGCCTCGATGATTAAGTATGATATATTTTTTGTCTTTTACAGTACAATCTCATCCCAAGATCTGTCCTATCTCTTAAAGTGATCCAAGAATTACCAATAATAGTTGTGCTGATGTATCAACTTTATAAGCAAAATGTACATCAGGAGGTCAGTAATTTTATACCCCTGATCATGGAGACCATCACTCTGCAGCCAACTTCCACACTTAGGTAAATTTAAAACACTAAGATAAATTAAAGATACTTTTGACAAAAAAAAATTTAAATTGAAGAAAAAAAAAACATTTTTGCAATATACATAAATTTTATTTAAAGTTAAGGCTTAGTGCGAGGGGAAAATTAAATGTAAAAATGTTTTGATGTAGTAGTTTTAAAGATTTGATGTTTTAAGGTTTAATATATATATGTAAAATTTTGATGTTCTGAATTACAATATTTTGTTTCAGGAATTCTAATTCATTCAACAAAGAAGTTTTTGTGGATTTCATGGGAGCTCAAATTAAGACATTAGCGTTTTTAGCCTACATTATCCGAATATATCAAGACACTATAGCAAATCATGCTAGCCTCATGGTCAAAGGAATAATTGGGCTTCTAACACTGTGTCCGCCAGAGGTAGCTCATCTTAGGAAGGAATTGGTGATAGCAACCCGACACATTCTTGCTACAGATCTAAGGCTAAGTAAGTAACTAAGTAATTAATAGTCGGTTTAACTTTAAGAGATTAAATTTTAATGTATGTACCTTAACGAAAAGTAAATTTGTTAATAAAACAAAATATAACAATTGTTATGTTAAATTATTGTTAAAAACACACTTTGTGAAATAAATTTTTTGCCCAGATTATGTATAGTTAAGAAATGCCTATTGGGTGCCGACTCTCGACGTACCAAATAGATGCAAGTCGCCGCAAGTGTGGACTATTACTGACCAATACTGTGATTAAAATAATTGTATTTATTTCACTCTTGCGTTGCGTTTCAGAATTCGTGCCGTATATGGAGAGATTGTTCGATGAGGACGTGCTGCTCGGCGGCGGCTGGACGGTGCACGAATCGCTGCGGCCACTCGCCTACTCTACGCTGGCGGACCTAGTCCACCACGTGCGCCAGCACCTTCCCCTCACGGACCTCGCACTAGCAGCGCACCTTTTCTCCAAGAACGTGCACGATGAGTCCCTACCAACAAGGTATGTCAGTAACGCCATTAAGCCTATTATCGCTCTTAACGAATGCAAAAAAAGATTGTTCTAAATTCAGCTAAATTTTTCAATGTGCATTTTGTGCGTTGCATTCGCGGTTTGTGATCATACTCCTATTTTAATTTAAAGGATAAATTTCATCCTAAGGATTGGATCCGGTTTAACCTGGGTAGGTTCTACCACCACTAAAACTAACTAGATTGTTCTTGTAAAAATGTAAACCTAACAATAAACTGACTAAATATATTAATTGTGTAACTTATTTGCATTTAGTATCCAGACAATGTCTTGCAAGCTGCTGCTGAATCTGGTGGACTGTATCCGCCAGCGCTCTGAGAGTGAGGCAGCTACCGCCGCGAATCCCCACGGTCGTCAGCTGCTCATGAGAATCTTGGAGGTCTTCGTTCTCAAGTTCAAGACCATCTCCAAGCTACAGCTGCCCGCTCTCATGGCCAAGTGGTAGGGGGTAGTCAATTTGATTTACTGAAATTTGCCATAATTATACTACTATAATTTGTTAAATGTAAAAACACATTTTCACATTAAATGATATTTTTGGTTATTTCACTTGCCAGTTACAGTTGACTGTTTCCATAATACTTAAACTTCTATGTTTACTGTAGTTTTTAGAAACCAAATCCGTTCACTTGCTTTTTACTTGACGCAAGAACAACTCAACATACAGAAAATTATTGATGAATATCAGTTACTAAATTCATTTTTAAAATGAAAAACCAGTAATTCTAATATTTTTTCTTTCTTAATTTCCAGTCATAAAAATTCTCCTGTAATATTGACCGCTACAAATGGAGCAACACCCAGCACTCCCACCACATCGGCACCCCAAACTCCTGTTGTGGAAACTAAGGCTGATGAAGAAAAATCAAATCCAGATTTCCTAGAAAATATAACCAAATCCGAGGAGAAGTCAAAGATAGGCTTCCCTAATTCACAGATGAATAGTCTCAATGTGGGAGATTATAGAACCCTTGTGAAGACATTGGTCTGCGGAGTGAAGACCATTACATGGGGCTGTGCTTCCTGCAAAGTAAGTTTGGTTTTATTAAGTAACAAACAGTTTTTCATGATCAATTCTTGGATTCGATCATAAGATATGTTAAGAAAATTTTAGGTAAGAATGTCATTTTTTATCCATTTGTTGCTGAGAGTTGTTTCAGTTTTAAATCTGTGACCTGCAATGCTCGTTTGAAAATCTTATAAAAAATATCATTATGGTAGCTAGTATGACCATCCTGCTGTATAAAGTCATGAAGATCATGTCAAGAAGCAAGTTTGAACCCCTATCGAAAAACAAAAAAACTGCTTCTCGAGAGAAATAGATGTAGTCGTTACGCCTATGAATAACACTGTCCATGCGGCGGAATAAAGCGTAAAAAGAAATAAAAAGGATAAATATGAGCTTACTGTTGGCACAGACGACCACCGCCAGCGAGGGCAGCGCGGCGACGACGATCCAGGGACAGAAGCAGTTCAGCGCGCGCGAGACGCTGGTGTTCATCCGACTGGTGCGCTGGGGGCTGCAGTCGCTCGACATCTACACGCTGGCGGCGCCGCGCGCGCCCCCGCCGCAGCCCGCGCAGCCGCACGTCCGCTCCAAGGAGGAGAAGGAGGTCTTGGAGCATTTTAGCGGCGTGGTGAGACATATAATAATAACTATAGCTTGTCATGTCATCTATGTCAATGTAGCGTTATTATTTGGTGCTATATGAAAAATGAAGGTATGATGCTTTTGGCACGGTTGTTTGGAAAATATATTTTTTTATTCCTGGTGCAATGTTAGCAATCTGGGATCCGTTAACATGACATATTTTAGAAAAGT
>DWHE01000469.1:0-10315 GCA_018247495.1 Satarupa nymphalis | reverse complement strand
TTTTAGTGCACATTAATGTGTTTTAGAACAGTTTTCATTTGAAGTCGGTTTTTTTGTTTGTTATAATTTTTATTTATATATGCATTACTTTTTTGTTCTTTGAAAATAGAAATTGAGAATTATTTAGTTATATTTATAAACAACAAATCTATTTTTTTCCGTATTCTATTGGTGTGTTTCTAATAGGTATTTATGATTCATGTTTTTCATTCCTTCAACCTTTTTCTATATTTTATACGTATCCCATTTTTGTTAACAACGTCTTTGCTGATTTTTTTGTTATTGCATAATGTGTACTAATATAGTAGAGAGAAAGGTTTTTTTAAATGTAAATCTACTAGTTGGATTCTTAAACTTATTTTTGTATTCGATAGCCAGGCCAGATTCATGAGGAATAATATAGGATATCTAGCATTAGGCTATACCCCTCAATTAGCGTAAAATGTTTATTTATGTTAACTAATGTATATATATATGTAGGTGATTGTATTCATCTACAAAAAATTTGTCCTTAGTACGTACAAAAAAACGTCGATGCCGTGTTCCTATCTCTTATACATAAGTCACAACACTCTGGTCTGGTCTGGTAGTAGCGGCGCGAACGAGCGGTGTCGCATAAACTTGGCCGCCTGAAGAGTATCGAAAAGAGTAAAATAAAATATTTTGCATAAATTTTTATTCAGAATTATAGGTGACTATATAAACTACCTATAGGTGCTGGTGCTTTCATAAATAATAGTTTTCTTTTATCTTACAGGTTTGTAAAAATAAGTTTAGTGTATGTAGATTGCTGTGTATACATACTATGTATAATAAAAATTGTTTTGTTAAATTTGTAGGTGTTACTTGGTGGAAGGGTTAATTATTATTTTGTGTGTCAATGACATGCGTCTTTCAGTACAATTTAAACCATTCAGAAAATATTTTTTAATCTTAAGATTTAAGACTTTCAGTAAATTTAACGGAAATCGAATTCGAAATCTTAATCGGAGTACGTGTGACAATGAAATGGGTTTAGGGAGGCCGGACATACGGGACTAATCCCGCGTCAATTATGCAGTTACATGCAGACAATGAGCACTGCCTACCGCATGAATCTACAGCATGCACCTGCCTCTAGTTGTGATTTGTGGATTCTCTTTGTTCATACCCTACTTTCCTACGCGTAGATAATGGATCTGGATAAATAGTTTATGTTTTACTCGTGTTGTTAATCGGGCCTGTGGGATATCTACGCATAAATTATGCGTAGTATATATATGTACACGTCAGCATGCATTTTTAAAAAAAATATTAAATGAAAACACTCATACATACACACGCATCAATTTAAATGGATATTGGAAGCAACAACGCAATTGTTACTTCAAATAGCTTTATCGGGTAACCTAGCCTAGTCTAGTCTAGCCTTTTTACGCGGGGAAATTCATAATGGATGAACCCGCGCTGAAAAACTTAAAATTCGAACGTCATAACAGTTCAGTCTAACGTTTGTTATGTAAGGTCTGCAGTGATAACTTCATGCCAGTAATATGTATTTGCGCTCACTACTCTTACTAAAGAAAAATAAAACACGTTACACAACGATACGTCAGCTGTAGACAACTTATATTGAGATTACTCTTAAAGGCTGGTATTCGATTACGTGACAGATGTCCAGGGCCGGATTCTGATAATTAACACGTTTCTTAATACGAACCGCAACAAACTTTATTAATACCGGCCGGGCTTAGCTTTCAAAGAAACAAACTTTTCTAATGAAATCGTCGCTGGAATAGCCATGAAAATTTATTTCCTCTTTAAAGAAAGGTCTAATTTACGACAGATTATTTTTAAGTTATACTTACAGCTATCAAGCTTATCCATCCATCTTAATAGCTATCAAACTTTTCAACGTCGATATGTTAAAAATTAGAATATTAGACTAATTTGTAAAATATATATGTCATGTCATTTAATATTTGAATTTAAAATTGAATTATTACATACTTCAGTATAATTAAATTAATTTTTTTTTGTACATTTGTTAGTTGCTCAAATTACATAATTTTGTTATTTAACACATTAGTTATGTTAAAACTAACAACGGAGTGAATTATATTATGGCAATGTATAACATGCTCAATTAATTTTACTTGATATTTATTAAAGCAGTGATTCAAATTTATTCATACTCTTTTCTTCACTCGGACACGGTAAGGTCCGAGTGCCGAAAAGATTAGAAGAGAAGAGAAAGTATAGATTGGTATAACAATCAAATTGTCCAGTTTCGAATGATGACTCTAACAAATCACATGAAGAAAAATTACAGTACCAGATACACTATATAGACCATGACGTTATATTTTTTTTTAAACTGATACCTTTTTACACAGCCACAAGCAAGGATTGGCACAACTAACCGGTATATTAAATTTCAAATATTAATTAGATATTAAGTATTGCAAGAGTGCCGTATTCTTAGCAAATACGCGCTTGCAAACATTTGACCGACTCCATTTAATTAACATTGTTTTCGCTCTGTGTGTGTTTGCTTGTTGTTCAAATATCGAATAGGTTAAGGTTTTAATATCGATTAGAGATAGCATTGGTTCCAAGTAAATACGTTTTAATCGATTTTTATAATTTTGCTCGCGTTCAAAATAAGGTAAAAATTCATTATAATTTTTTTAAATATTTGATACAATTAACTACTGTTTTCGCTTACTATCAGGTACACTTATAATTAATATAATTAATTGATTAAGGGATTTATAATTGATCAATATTAGTTATATATTTATTTATTTAAAATTAAAATTTTAATAACTTTTTAAGCTTATTTCGAATTTATATTGAATGTTTTACAATTAGATATCCATGAAAACGATGTGGGGTAAATATAATGCTAATTTTTTCGTCAGTTTTATTGAGGTCGGCCTTTTTCGGATTTTACGATGTACTGAATTTACAATCGCCTACGAAAGCACACTGTCTTGAACATTCCCTTTTGTTTGTTCTATTCAAATCCAATGTTGATACGTTCACGGAATCAAAGCGGAAGGATGTTCTTCTTTGCATTGTAAAAAATTTAAGTAAAACGATAGATAAACTAGGGGGAATTAAAATCAAGTTTAGTAATGTGAAAACAAGCAGCACTGTCATGAAGTTCATACACAGAAAAGCTGTGTCACGATTACTTCTGATCAGGTTGCTTTTTTTTAGTATAAAAGGGTTTAAGATGGAAAGCGATCAGTCCGTGGTAATCGTAACAAACCTGACCTGCGCCAATGTTTGTTTCGAGGTTAGTCTCAGCTACCTTGCCAGAGCAACAAAATAAGCTGGTCGCCCTAATTTTTCTGGACCTCCAAAACAAAAATAATAAAATTGTGTACTACTGTACTACTTAAAAGTAATGCAAATTAACAAAAAAAATGTGTAATTGATTCAAAACTAAATAAAATAGTTTAAAATTTATTTTATCTATAAGTATCTCGTATTTTTACAAGTTACACGAAACCGTCAATGCAAATAGTTGAATTTTTAACAATTCACTAAAACATCGTATCATTAGTGTTAAACAGAAAAGTGGCTGTCCCCTTAATGGTGAGAGGTTCCCTAAAAGTTGGTAACGCGCTGAATCTATCGGCCGCGTACTTCTTTATGGGCCACCATTATCATCAGTAGGTTTCGATAAAACGTGTTTGCCCCGGTTTAATAGCCTTATTGAAACTTTAAAGTATCCATAAAAATATGTTACAATTTCAATTTGTCCTCGTAGTAGACCGTAAAAGGTGGAAAGTAAATCAGAATTTTTACCATCGGACGCAAAGTTTCAAAGTGTTAAGTGAACATTACTTACATCAGTAAACTGTTCATAAATAAAAACAAAACTGAGACCACCAACTTTCCACTTAACTTCCTAGAACTGTTAGCTTCCTGTTTTTAAACTCAGCATCTTTTTGCTTCAAGTTAAGAAAGCGCTTTAGGTTGGTAAGTTTTAAACAGCTTCTAACACTTTACTGGAATGCGGAGTGCATCCTTTTTTGTGCTATTACCAATAAAGATTGTTAACAATTTTTCTTCCTATCAATAAATTTAGATCAGTAATCAGTATGGCTATTTTAAAAATTAAAATTCCTCGTAAGTAAACCACAATCAGTGATAACATGCCATCAGATTGCTCGTATCTGGCTAGATTTAATTTATAGAAATTATGCATCATTCGGCGGTTAATGGTACACATGTTTGGGGAGTTCCGTTCCCCAATAATTATTAAATAAACGCTACCATAAGTTTAAAAACACTAAAGTAGTTTTTGATTTCTTAAATACTGATTACTGATAAAGAAAGCAAAATCAATCTTGGAACGTTCCATTTGAAAAAATTATATTTCAAGATTGCATACAAGGGTGTGATATTATTTATTTATTATTATTATATTAATAATGTTTCTATCTCATTTTTATTTTTATTGGAGCAGCGGAGTAGGATTTCGTTAATTTCTTAGATTTTTAGATGACTCCGTGGCGCTGTTGCTTGAGACCACGCCCGCCGAACCATAGGCCTAGAGTTCGATATCCGGCAGCGTCCGATATCTCTTTGACGCACAAGAATATGTTTCCACTTACCGCCAGAAGAATAATCTGCATACTTGACAATTATATCACAATGTATGGTGATGTAAGTTTTTAAAGGGTACAAGACGTGTGCGTAGTCAAGTTATCTCCTGTCTCCGTTCCTACGTAAACGAGACTGCGTAACAGATGAGAGAACAGATTCGCTGTTAATTGCCCATTCGTGTGTAATCTTTTAATTAACTAAGTGTAAACTCGTTTGCGCTGACAGCTATTCCCATGTTTCTTACCTCCGACGTTGTAACTAACCTGCTAATGTTGTTTAGCTTCCACGACTGATACGTGTGCGAATTAATGTGTTAAAATAAAATTACATTTAAGTTGCATTTATAACTGCTAGTCTTTAAATAAATCAATAATATGTAGTTTGCGTTCTTTCAAAAAACATTATTCTGTAGTCTGTAGTATATATATTTAATTATATTATTAGTAAAAATCGCATAGCCAAATAACTAATTCAATTTGGTTTAAGGTTAAATCACAATAAAGACAAAAGTGACGTCGAAAACCGGACGGAATGGAAGCAGCTAACAAAAAACCATGAAGGCTTTTCAAGGTTATGACTTAAGCGTCGAAGAATACAACCATGAAGAGGCCAAGGTTATGGTGAAAATTCGACCTTTTAATGTACAAATCAACGAATACTCGAAATATAATGAATTTATCGTCTAAGCCTTTATAGTCGCATAATTATAATGCTTTTAGATAATTGGTTTTAACTTTTTGTATGTATGTGACGTTTTATGGTAATTTGTGGTAATTTTATAAAAATGTTAATAATGACCCCGATGAACATTTTATAATGAATATAAACAAAAGATTGACAATTATCAATGTAAATCCATAGTTTTTAGTAAATGGCAATACATTGCATACATGGTCACAGATGAGACACTTCTTTATTGCATTAATATTACTGTTAATTACTTACTATGTAATGAATTAACAACAAATACGTCAATATGTAAGGTAAGGTACTAGAGGCGCATATTATTTAGCACAAAACATTAAAGGATGTTTTAAATAAATTTCTAAGTTCGTTCCTTTCATGGAGACACATTTAACGCCTCTATCCTTATGTTTCAGGAAAACTAAATCGAGTCGAAGCGCAACATCTAATTGCTTGTCGAAATTCGCAAATTAATTCAAAATACGTGAGCGTGGAGTGAAACAGACTTGTTTGTAGTACCTGCAATAAATTGCAATTAGCAAAGCTGCCGTTGTGTCTTGTTATCGAGTTAGCGCCTTCTGCCTCTCAGCCCCACTCCAATATAGCGGATCTTGAATAAATTATTAACACTGTGAAATCAAACGTGAATGCATCGTCTGCACAATTATTGTCTGCGTGGATCATGTAGTTAACAGTTCCGGAGTAAATATTATAGTGACCGTGGCATACAATTATTTATTTAATTAAATGATCGATTATAGGTAAGTCAAAACCATAGCTCATGTCAACAAGCAGGGTACAAAAACGTGGTTATATTGGTACAAACTATTTTTACAAGACAACCAATGAGTAATGTCGTGGATTACTTCACAAGAAAAAAAAATAGAAAGAGGTAGAAAGACAAATTAATGTGGTTGATGACATATTTATTTACATAAAATATATACATAAAATGAACTTGTAGTTAATCTGGTATTAAGTCATCTCTGGATCCCATTAAAGCGGTTACTTACCTGTATTTGACAGTTGTTGAGTTCCAGCACTGACATCCTTCATGACGAAACATAACTTTCAGCCAATAGGGATTGTGGAACTTGGTTATGAGTTACGAAAAACAATTACATAACAATAACTTTACAAAAAATACCTTAATCGATTTTATAAGGTGATAGTTTGTCCAATTAGAATTGCGTTCTACTGGCTTTACCTATTTCTACGTACTAGTGTTCGCCTAGTGATTGAAATTCGAAATTTTTTTTTGATAATACTAAACCGGGAAAAGAAGAAAATCGACTGACAAATAGAAGATATATTTTTTGTTAAGTATTATGTCTTTTATATTTATATACAGATTTTGTGTTGTTGTATGAAGAATTTGCAACGTAGTGATTGACTTTGATGGTCTGACTCTCACCATCGACCGAAACCCATTGTTTATTACTCTTGTATTGAAATTTATAATAGGTTCACAAAACCATTTATAATTAACTCCTAATATCTAAAATAACTGAAAGATCTTACAATATTATACGCAAAGATAAAATTGCGTAACCGATTTATTACGATTATTATGCATCACAAACTCATATATTACCAGCATTGAGATCGTATCCCACTTCTCTACGTTCAGGCTTCGCCTTTTTTGAAGTCGAAAGAACATTTACAGTTAAAATAAACGCCGAATATTTCCTCGTAAATCTGTCAGCAAAACAATTCGTACCCTTTCACGAGCAATAAAACGCTACCAAGAACAGAGGCAACGAAAAAAAGTATCATAAATATAAGATTCATTTATATTCGTTCAGTTGCGACCCTTGAGAGGAACTAAAACCGCGGTCAGAGTAACGCAATAAGAATTTTTATTTATAACGCTTCCGCCTTTTCCGACTCTAGTGATATCTTTAATTAATTTTTATTCTGCTCGAGCTTTTGATCGCAATAGAACTTTGAATTAAAATCGAACAAAAACCTCGAACCCTTTTGAAATGAGTCGGTGGATGCTTCTGCCTCTTTATGTTATTGATTTTCGACGACTTTGATGTGTTTCTATAGGTTTAATTTGCTGAACACTTGTCTATTTAATAAAAAATGTAATTTGATTCATGTTTAATCACAAGCATCATGCAAAGTTAAAGGCGCGTTTCAATTTTTATTTTAAATATACCACGGTTAGAAACAATGTAATTTGTTGTACGAAGAAAAAATTGTGCCGATATCAATAAATATTTACGATAGAATGTTATATTTCATCAAGTTAGCTAGTTAGTTCATACTAAACATCCTGACCGAAATTATATTTATTGAGGAATACGAGTACTTAAAACTAATTAATTAAACTCTTGATCAGTAACTTTTAAAATAAGCTCGAACATAAGAGTTAACCTATGTACGAGTAATGGCCTTAGTTTGCGCAGATGACATTCAAAGTCCTACAAATTTATGTTGTGAAAAGCAATTAATTCAAAATGTTCAATACAAAAGTTCTCCATTTTGATGCATTGTGCTCCGCTTAGCAGTTTGCTTTCTTGAACCGGTTTATTCAATGATTTCCTTTATTAGCGTTCCATTTAAACCAGAAGAAAAGCTCCAATTATTGTTGTATTGTGTTTATCAAATAAAGTAGTTCACAAACGTTCTCCTACAAGTATTTGCTTTGAGCTTTTTTGCTTATTCAATACCTTTCCGACAAAGTAAGAAACTAAAAGTATGTCTTAAAGAACTCTAAAAATAATTTTTATTCTATGTTTTAAACAGATTTCAAATCAATTTTTATTTACTCTTTATTGAAATAAAACAAAACAAAAGGTGGATTTAAAGCCAACAATTGCATTTTCTACCAGTACACCATTGGGTGATTGGTGACTATTGGTAGGCAAATATATTTGCATAATTATATCAACACAAATATAATATAATTTCATATATACATGTAATAAAAACATTTTATTTCCATGATTTTAAAACAAAATTAGTAGAATAATTTGTGATTCAAGGTAGGAAGAAGTATTGCTCGTATTTACTCAAGGAGTTAAAAAGCATGAAACGACGAACCAGATTTAAAGCGACACATTTGCTCCAAAGTAATCAGGTTACGGAACATTCGATATCGCTTAAAAGCTACAAGTAACTACAATAGAACCGAAAGGGGATTAATTTGTTGTCAGTAAATTGGATCCTAATGAAGCAAAGGCTCTTTAGGTAAACAAGACGGTCGTCTTGCCCCTGTTTACATGATTCAACGGTTCGTTAGCTTTGTTTCAAATCCAATCGCCCGGTTACTATACAGACATACTATTTGTTTATTTCACTACGCTACGCTCACAAGTCACGATTGCAGCTAACGCAGACCTATCGTTCCTGAAAGGACTTTTCTAAATATTACATCGCTGTGTGGCGAATTTTTTCAGTTTACAATTTTAAGATTTACGAGTGGTTACGACTACAGTCAGGGCCTATCCATGTATGAACGGGTCAGTTCCGCCAACACGTATTTCTGCTATGAAGCAAGTCTTACGAACAGTTTTCAGTTTGAAGGATACGGGAAAGCACACTTAGACTATATGAGGTCACCAGATTCGTTTTTAGGAGTAGCAGCGCAGCGCTAACCGATCTCGAGCTGGACAAGGAATTTGAAGTTGGTACTTCAAATTGGACCAGGCAGTCAGTTTGCAGTCACATCTTAACATCAAGTGAACCGCATGCTCGTTTGCTATTCTTATAACAATAAAAAAAAATACATATATCCACGTGTATGTTTTAATGTACATACTCATAGTGTGAAAGTTTAGCGCAGACATGTCAGTCATACTGCTGTCGCCGTGTTTTGGACTGCGGTTAGCCAACAATGAATATGTCGACCAGATATTTACGGACGGACTTAACTTGAGAATTTTAAAATAATAAATTTAATTATAGAATCTTAACACAATTATGTATAAAGTAATTAAATATTTTTTTAACTTCGTTTAAAGTTGGATTTTTGTATTAAAATAAAAATACAATATTCATATAAATAAATAATTACAAAATATATACAAAGTATCTATTATTTATTAAAACAAGGGTTGTTTTTTTAAGACTTTAAATTCGGATTACAATCTCCATTTTCTACTTTTGGATTGTCTTTAAGTAAGTATAACAAAGAATGAATATTTATTACAATTGTGGTTTTAAATATCAAAGTACAAATTAAGTATCCCAAAACTGAATATAATTGAATATTCAACTTTGAGCAATAATTTTAATAAAGTAACTTCATTACTTCGTCCTTTTTTGAATGTATTTTATTTATATTAATTAATGAAAAGGAGGTAATAAAACGCTTTTCACTAGAAATATTTTTTAAAATGAATTAATATAAATGTTAATGCTGGCAAACTTAAAATAAATAACAGGGGGATGTTTTACACAAACCTCGTTAGTACTTTTTAAGCTTTTAAGCTCTATAAACAGTTTTTTTTGCCGTAAACCAATTTCTAAGCAAATATATCGGTTTTGTTTTTAACAAACACAATTGTGTGAAAACAAAAAAATGTATATTCAAAATACCCCGAAACACACACGTTCATTCGAATCTCAACAAAATGTTCGAATGTTTTAAGGGTTTTTCTTCTTTAATGTAGATACAATAAAACGTAAAATTTTATCTCAACAGTGCATTATATTTTTTTAAACTATTTAATTTTTGAAAATAGATTTTACTAATATTGTATAAAACACTTTAAAAATGTTAAAAGTATAAAGGTTTTTCCAAATTGGTCGATACAGCTTTCACTAGCATTACATGTTTATTCAGCCCCATCCGTGAATTAAGGTGTAACTTGAAAAACAGCAACATTAGACTTTCATGCTGTGTGTGAATTTTAAAGTATAACTAGCTGAACCGGCAAACGTTGTTCTGCCATATAAATGGTCAAAGAAATGGAACGATAAGAAATGGATAAATAAAAATCAAATATTAAATAGTATTTTATAGTGAAATATCAAAGTGACGTGACACTTCATGTAATGACTTCACGTCAATGAACGA
>DWHE01000468.1:0-10317 GCA_018247495.1 Satarupa nymphalis | reverse complement strand
CCCCTCGCTAGGAGCCGCGGCCTCCGACTCCGGGCTCGGGGGCGGCTCCAGGCTTTTGATGAGAACATCTGATGAAGTGAATATAAAGTTAGCTTTACGGATTATTTTTACGAGGCTCTATTTATTTCGGTATCGACGTTCCGCGCAGAGCACTCACTCTCCAGCGCCTTGAAGAGCCTGCAGAACTCGTAGTCGATGAGTATGTCGTGGGCGGACTTGGCGCGCAGCTGGGGGTGCTTGGCCGCCTTGTTGTACAGCTCGTGCTTGGACACCTCGCCCAGCTTGGCGGTGAACGTTTCCACCCCGATCCTCTTTAACAGCAGCTGCCGCAGGGACTCCCGCGTGTACGTCTCCACGGAGTCGTCGTTGAAGTGGATGCATATTCCCAGCAGGAATGCCGATAGACCTGGGAACGATCGTCATCTTTCCACATGTATACTTGGGAGCGGCGGTTCAGTCTCGACGGACCTTTCGATAGGCGGCTCACACTTTATATGGTTTCAAACGAAGAGTGTTATTTACGAAATGAATGAGTTAGGAGCAGCGGCACAGCTAGGCCATTGTCCCGTTTGAGGTTGGTCACGGTCACTTACGGCAGCCATGTGCTGTGATGGTCGCTTGAACCCAGCTGAAGTGCGGGTACGGAGCCACTATTCTACAAATAAGAAGGTAAAAATCTTCCAGTAGAGAGCAACTAGCGAATTTTCACTCGCAGCCACTACGTACGAGGTACGTTTGAGGGCGAGCCTCGTGCAAGCTGTTATTTATGGTGCGCATGTAACGTGTCAGTCCGCTACAATCTAGCGGAAACGTAAGAGTGACAGGCCTTCGTAACGGCGCTGGGAACATCCTCACACCTTGCAGCAGGTACTCGTTGTCGTCGTGCTCGTTGGAGGCGGTCTGGCCGACCAGGTGGCCCACGCCGCCCGGCACGCGCAGGAAGGCGGCCACCGCGGCGCTGCAGTCGCTCGTCCAGTGCGACAGCAGCATCAGCAGCGCCACCTGCACAGCGCCCTCCTCGCTCTGTACCCGTCTACTAGCCGTCTCCCGCTCGCCTTACTGACTCATATATTTATCAAAGTAAATAAAGTCATATTGATGGGTGTATGACACCAAAAAATAAGCCATAACTGTTTTCAAACCATACGGAATTCTAAAGCTGGTCACCAATTTGTTCAGTAGTTTTTAAGGTATGTATGGACAAATAAAAATCTTTATCATTTTATTATCCATATAAAATTCAATATGTAGATATCAGTGTTAGTGTCGGTAGTACTCAACTACCACTTGATCGAATGAGCCCAACCTTAAAATTCAAGTTTCATATGCAATGACACACAGGCCCACACAAAGATTAACATTAATCCCCAGAGAACACCCACCACATACAGGCTTACATTATTGACAGTCTTTCTTTATAATGTTAGTGTATTAAATTTGTCCATGTTCTGATTTTGAATACACACTGGTAATGTGATCAGATGGTTGAAGAGGGCCTCGTCTTCTAGGACGAGTGAAAGGCCTTTAACAACCAATAGTAGAACATACAAAAAAGTTGCTATTAGTACCTTTGACTGTGGCTTGGTGGTCTGTTGTAGCAGAAGCGTGCACTGATGCAGCAGGGACACCGGCGTGCTACCGATGTTTGTCGCCAGCAGCACCCTTAGGAGCTGTTCCTTCTGCGCCCGGTTGTCTATGAGCGCGTGCATCAGCGCCACCGAGGAGAACCAGTTGGACAACACATCAGCAGAGAACAGGCCTCCACAGAGCAGCTGCCCGCTGGTGAGGATCGATACATCGGACGAGGAAGGCAGCAGAGTTTGCACCAGCGCCGCCTGGCTCAGCTCGTTGTGGTACAGGTAGCATTGGAAACAGTAGAGGATCGCACACCTGTAATGTCATGACAATTTACATAAGCGATTTGAACTCAATTGCTGGAATCCTTTCATGAGCATTTTCATGCAGCCAATAAAACAGATGAACTAGAACCTTCCATAATAGAACTGCATCAGCCTAATTACGGTCATCTAAGTCGTTGCTGATAAATGGTAGCACGAGGACCTCTCCACCGGTCCATCTTCCTGAAGTATAAGTGTCATGGATGTCACAGCATGACTTAAAAACTTTCAGTACTGGACAATATTTAAATATCTGTATTGCAGGGTCACTGCCAACATGGCTATGAGAGCGCGAAAGCCTCACCTTAAATAAATGGGCTGCTTCTCGTTCACCATCGACATCAACAGCACAACGATAGCCGGCCGCGGCGGGTTCGAGGGCGCCACGACGTTGCCAATGAAATCCTGATTCACAGTGTTCCCTCTGACGACCTCTCCCACTGTATTGATGGTCTCCGTCAGTATGTCGGCTGGCACGCCGCTCGCCATCAGGATATTGCACAGCGCATCCAACAAACCGACATTCTTCATTATTTTCTGGCAACTGGAAATAATCTGCGCAGAATTTGTCGGCGATACCAATGTCCTGACGATCAAAAGTATGCAGTGGACGTTGGAGACCTTTTGAGGCGACCATCCAGCCTCTTCCGATTCCTCAGAAGTGTTGAACATTGGCAGCATCTTCTGGATGTAGCTGCCCTCCTTAAAGAAGTTGATGTTGCTACTGTTGTTTTTGAGCAAATTCAACATCAGCAAGAGGCAGTCCTCCACGATGATGCCTCCCTCCGAGTATCCTTCGCTGGACACTATTTCGAAGAGCCGATCGAATGCGTTCTCGAACGCCACAATCTTCTGGATATTAGCATTGCCGGCGGTCAATTTAATGAGGGAAAGGAGAGTCTGGTTGCGGATTACTTCTCGATTATCGCCAAGGAGATCCATCATTTTTGAGACACCCATTGGTTTGACGAGGATAACTTCTTGGATGTCTTTAGGTCTGTTGGAGAGCATGGACGTCAGAAGCTGGATAGCGGACAGTCTGACCCTGAAATCGTACTCGTCCAAAAGGTCGAGCACCAGCTGTACATTGTGATGGTCTTTGAGGAATACTTCAGTAAACTGCTCGCCTATGTTGAGAGGCACCATTGGATTGTCTTCCTCCTCATCAAACTGCGCTGGAGACATGATGTTATTGAGGGTATCAAGGGCGTAGTTTATTGTCTCGTTGTCAGCTCTATCTAGCTCCAGCACCTGGCATATATAGGAAATTTTACTAAAGGACGATTTTCTTACATTAGCCTAAATTATGTGACCAAAAACACTAACTTTTAGGAGAGGTGATTTTCCACTACTTTTAAGAAACCCAAGCCATATCCCTTCAGAAAAATCTTGGGGAGAATAATCATTCCACATTTGTGTGTTAGAGGTGCAAAAGTGAATGTGTGACCCAAAACATGGACAATTGTATCAAAGCAATATATAATAGTAGTGTTGGCATCAGCTCAAACAATACCTCAGAGCACTCTGCACTGCATAGTCAGTAGCAGATACAATGAACATATTTTATCCCATTTAAAATCTTAGTGATCTAACCTTGCGATAATGCTAGAATTGTCGATGATTTGGATTGTACTTTTGCATAAAGTTAAATGGTTGGAGCTGGTACTCTGGTTCTACAACTTTATTGGTATGATGTTATATGACTTTCTTCTGTATTAAATAGTTTTCATTAAGTACTGGGAATAAAATTATAATAACAAGAATACTGACATTACAAACAGTTTCAATTTAAGAATATTCTTTGTGTGAAAGCTTACATTTTCAATCATTACTTCATCACTCCAGTACATGTTACCTGTAACAATTGTCCAGATAGGATATATAGGAGAGTTAAGCATCCAAACCTGTTTTAAAGTTTCCATGCCCATAGCGCCAACTTCTACCCGATACTTCCGAGACATAGCCTTCAGAGCACGACAAGCATCACGGCGGTCTTCTAGCAATGTCGAGTTGCTTACTCTGTTGACGAGACATTCTACCTGGAAATACAGAACATTATTTTTATAGTACGATAAAATTTTCCCAAATAGAATGTAGATTGGCTTTGTCTATTAACAACCTACAGTTCATTGGCCTCTTGGAAAACGGGAGATCCGAAGCATACCATCGCATTTGGTCATTTATTTGGTTGTTTTCGGAATAGGTTTGAAAATCAATTAAATAATAATAGTCAATTAAATAAGCTAATAAACAGGACATTATTGCTCTTTAATAGATTAATTTTAGACTGATTACATATATTAAAGTGCAGCAGATTTGGAATTACTCAATCCTAAGTACACTGCATTTCATATGTTACATGTTATAAAAATTAATAATAGTATACTGGAATGAAGACCTTCGCCCACACTAAATTCATGCATAAACTTGTCCCAAATATAAATAGTTCGGATTGGATCAAGAAAAATATGTGAAACTTTTACGGTTTCAGACGCTGAAGGTTGTTGGCCTGGTTCCGGCGCGCCAAGCACTGTTTTGATCCCACTTTTAAAGAAGTTCATGTTCACAGGCTATTTTACTTGAGGGAAACAATATTAGAAACAACAAAACATCACGTTAAATAGACAAATATTAAATTCATCGTAAATTAGAAAAAACACGTCAAGCGACACGTCAAAGCAGTTCGCCTTATTTGACTTTAATGACAGACTGAAAAATTTACCCTCTGTCTTTCAAGTCTGAAGTATTTTAATTTTTTGGTGACATAAACGTGTCAGTACGTCTAAGCACCCTACTAAAAAATATTATTTTGTTAGTTTTTGTATTTTTAAGTCTTACTATTTATTTTAAGTTTATATTTAAAATAAAACTTCTGAATTTATTTTTAGGTTTTGTGTTAACTTATCATAACTTTGTAAATAGGTTATAGTATTATTATAAAAACACATGTTTATATTTTGTACATAAAATATTATTAATGATCATACTACTTAGCAGTTACTTAAAAATATCAACATTTGCTTAAATAATATTAAACGATTTGACTGATAAATATTTAGCTGCACGCTAATATTTAACAAATAAATAAAATTATAAATTAATTACAACATTATTGCAACTTAATCAATCTTATCCTAACATCCCTGCGAGCGTAAGAGCGTTAAAACGTAAAACGCTGTTAACTAAGCCGTTCATTTATTAGTGACTCTAGACTCGACAATTGACATCATTGGCACTTGGCAGGCATAAATCATACTATGTTATGACACTGACAAGACAAGTGAAATTTAATAAATATTTGGAAAATCGTTTTCACAAATTGCCGCATATGATTGATACAGTTTATCCGTAGCATTAACCATGTCGACGGATCTCAATGCTAGTTTTAACGAGCAATATATGAGCATTAATACAAAGTTAAAGAAGTAAGTAATTACCTACACGATACTTTTATTAACATAATACCAAAAACAATCCTCAATTTTGTGTAAACTTGCAGGCGTTTCATGCGCAAACCTAACATTTCTGAAGCGACGAACGAGTTCATCGCTTTGGCTATCCAGTGCGAACACTCTGAGCAGCCATCATTCGCGGGTCATACCTACATCGGAGCAGCCAAATGTGAGGCCTCAGCGGGCAACTTCCTCGGCGAAGCGGAGCAGTACGTGGCCGCTGCGAGGCAGTTCATGAAGGCTGAGAAAAAGTTTGCTGCGCTCAAACTCTATAGCCCGAACAGAGAAAACTTGGAGGTATAGTAGTGCCAAATTGAACAGGAACTACAATGGATTATTTATAGAGAAAACGAACCCTATTCACGGGAGTTTTTTAAAGGCTTAATAATTTCTGCCAAATAATTACTGTAACCGACTGTTTTAATATACATGAATATTTCCTATTAAAAAAAACAATATATCAAACAGACAGATGGGCCATCTGATTGTAAGTGGTCATTGTCGCTTATGGACATGAGCAATACCAGAGTAGTCATTGATGCATTGCTGGCTTTGTTGGAGAGCTCTTTTTGTACTTTTATATAAATTATAAATATATTCCGTATATATTAATTATAACTATACAAGTAGCTTATCTACAATGAGGAAGTATTGTTCTGTTATTATATCTGTATGTTATTTCAGGCAGGGATAGGTTGTTACATGCAGGCACTAAGCAAGTACCCTGAAAAGTCTCCAATTCGGATATCTATCCTGATGGAGCTAGCCAATGAACTTGTCGCCCTCAACCACAAGTTTGAAGCTATAGAGTACCATAAACAAGCCTTAGAGTTGATTGGGGATGAGGCCATGAAATTAATGTGTATGAGGAATTTGGTGAATTTACTCATTGACTGTGGTAAGTTTATGGTATGGAAGTAACAATAAGTAATGTCTATCAAAACACTCCCAATTTATGTTTCCTTACAAATGACAGTTGCAATATGTTTTACTTTGTATGAAATACAAAGTAAAACTTTTTTGTCCATTCAATTTATATAAGATTGTTATAATATGAGTGGTTAATGAGAATAACACATTTACATATACTTGTTAAATATAATTATAGTGATAAATTATGTTATCGTTAAGGCTTTTAAGTCAGCTAACAGGTAAACGGATCATCTGGAAAATTAGCAGCTTTTGTATGAGCTTTTTTGGCCCTGTTGCCATTTTGAAATGAATTTGTTACTTATTTCAGATGAGTATGATGAAGCCTTGAAATTGGCTAACACATTATGTGATACAATATCAAGTATACCTGAAAATATATTAGAAGAGTAAGTGTAACACCAATACTAATGTCTTCTTAATTGAAATAAAACAGAAATTTGTAGCTTGGTACTTGTTGCTTTTAATTTAAGACTTAAATGATCAATTATTCCTGTTGCCATTATTTTATTATGTAGCAATAATTAAATCAAATCTACCCTTGCAGAATACAAGTAACAAGGATATTACTGTGTTTGCTAGTGGAACCTGATAATGAAAACAAACCAAAATCTCTCAAACGGCTGATCGATGACTTGCTGAGTGACGGTGATAATGATGGTGAGTACCGATTGAACCACTCAAATGTTTATCTTGAGAAAACATTTTCAAATCTATGTGCATTTTCTTTCAGCCATGCTATTCAACACAAATTTACGATTGAAATTACAATCTATCATCATATCCAAGATGATCGCTGATCAGGCAGCTTTAATAGATGTAGCATCTAACATAAAGCCGTACCTGACTATGCAGCAGAAAAATATTTTGGAATCGCTTACCACTGAACCAAGATAACTTATTTTCCTAGTCGGATGTTGGACTTATATGTGAAAATAATATCTCGTATGAGTCTTCGAAATTGTGGTGTTTTGTTATATTGTCAATAAAAATTTACTTGTATCTGTTTTTTGTGTGTATGTACATGTAAGTATATATATATTTTGGAGGAATATATATGTAAGTATATATTCTTAAATTAAAAGGCCAAAAATTGATATAACTATGACAGGCATCGATAAGCACGCTATTGAGCCAATGAAACTCCGGTCGCGGCGCACACCCGCCCAACCCCCCTTTTTAAGAGTACGCGCGCACTTAGCTTACACAATAAAATCAACATATGAACTTGATTTTAAATATAATTTGTGATTATGTAAGTATTGTAATGTTTTCATCTAGAAATTGGTTAGGGTCACAATGAGACAATCAGCCCACGGCCACATATTCTTTATTCCAATAAAACAGATTTGACTTCATTACTACACTTTTTTTTACTTTTTCACTTTTCAGTTACAAAATAAAAGGTATAAATTATTTTTACCATTTGTAAGATCCAACGACATCGTAAAATAATTATCTTGTATACCATTTACATGTATCTGGAGCCTTTTTTAGGATTTTTTATCGATATTATTCTTGTCCCCTGGTCCATCGGGCTGTATAATGTCTATAGTATTACCGAAGTTAGTCCCCTCATCAAAAATTACGGTGTTACTAGTCATTTTTACATCGTTTGCGAAATTCGGAGCAATGTCAACTTGTTTAGCTTCCTTAGAATAAGCCCACATTTCAGAGAATTCGTCTTCAGAATCGTCTTCTTCTCCACTTTTGTCACTTGTAGTTTGTTTCTTGCTTTTCTGCCAGCAGTATTCAAATGGATAGCTGATGTTCCGGTTGTCATCTGGAGCTATCTCAAAGCGAGATGAGAGGGAGTTGTATGTGGTGTGAACACCTTCTAACAGGTTTACATCCACTTCTTCAAAACCAGTGATGGACTTAAAAAGTTCATCTGAAGTCTTGAGGTTTTCAACTCCTTTCTTCTCAAAAAACTGTAACAACATATATACATGAAGCATTAAATATTGTTTACAAGAATAACAAAAAAAAAAACAGAGTAATCTTGTAAACTTTTTTTCAAAGTTTAGATGTTGTGGGTTCTGGCATGCTTAGAATACAAACTTAATCCTCAATATTAGCCGCACAGCTATGACTAAAGTCACAATTGACAATGGTCTACTTTGAGACTTGCTCTGGTTCATAGGCAGTTATGTCATGGGCTGCAATGTTCGCTTAACACAAGGTGAATTACATGCCCGTTTGTTACTCTTATACTAATAAATAAATAAAAAATAACAAGGTGAACCGCTTGGCCAATTAACCTTTTGCAAAACAGCTTGATTTATATGCTACTTCATTGAAGATTGCCTAAGCCTTATGTAATTAGTAATTTTTTAAAAGCCTTAGCAGAATTATATACCAATCCAATCTGATATTTTAACCTTTTACAATATTTATGGGAAACTATATAGAACTCACGTTGATAATATTGCGGCAGTCTCTGAGAAGGAACTCCAAACCACTAGGGTGATCAGGCTGCACTGACTGAGACACATCAATGAACCAGCACTTGTTCTCCCACCAAAGGATGTTGTACTCTGACAAATCTGCATGGATCAAGTGACCTTCATTGTACAACTTGTGCATGGCCTCCACAACTTCATTGTATACACTTTGCCACTTCTCTGGCTTTAGAATAACATCCCTCAGCTTAGGAGCCGGTTTATTATCTCTACCAATAAAAGACATCACTAGGATGTGCTTTTTTAGGCATAACATTTCAGGACAATTTAAACCAATTTTTTGAATTCTCATCATGTTGTGCATCTCTTTTTCAGCCCACATGTGAACAATCTTACGTGGGTTCTGCTTTGAAAAGCGATCCTTAAACCTATAGTCGGCTTCAATATACTTGTCACGAGTTTTGAACTCATTTAAGGTAGTTTTAAAAACTTTAATTGCACATTCCTTTGGCAATGCTATATCAGGGTATGACAGGTCACAGTTTGCATGTAATACAATAGACTCCTTGCCTGTTGAGATAATCCCATTGATGTCTTCAAGCACCCCATTATTGATAAGCTTAAATAGAATAAGCCTAGTGGCCTCGTCTAGGCCCATTTCAGCAGTGGCTTGGCTCTCCTTACGATCTAACATTTTAGTTTTGCGAGCTTGGTGCCACCTTGTATGCTCCTTGAGTTGGTTGAACACAGAATTAGGCAATTTCATATCGAACCCAGCGCCATCGCCCGTGCACACCTCAGGTGGAAAAGCCATCACACGACAAGCGTTGCGTCTTCCGTTGATAATGCTATCATGCTTGGTCACCATTTCACCATTTTTCATAATAAAACCCCTCTTAAGAAGGCTGGCGTATTCTTTCTCGTTGGTTTCGAAACGATCCCAACCATTCTTTTTCGTGTCGACTTCATCTTCAGAATCAGATTCGTACACAAGGTTTTCGGGTATGTTGCGATAATTATCGTACGAAACTGATACCTTCGCATCCCCATTGCGTTTCTTTTCAACTCGTTTAAGCTCATCGTCGTATTCTTTATCGAATTGACATTGCAACACTTTCGCAATAATAGCATCTGAATCGCAATACCCACTTACGTTCGATTTTTCAATCTGCTGTAGGATCTCTGGAGGTACTTCGTCGCTAATGCTGGTAATCTTCGAGTCTGATATTTGTTCAGCAAATCTGAGGTCTTCTTTGTTCTGAAGACCTTTAGCGTACTCCTCGGACATAATGTCGGTCAGCTTCTGCACATCTACTGGTTCAGCGACTTTCTTCCAAGGGTTCGACATTTTGTATTTAGAGCTATATCAGTTTTAAAATTACAGAAAAATTAATACTAACTATAACACTATTACACAATGGAAAATTATTTCACAATATTGATTTAGTGTTTTACACTACACAAATTGATTTGAACTTGTCACATTTTGTTACATGATGATATTAATTTATCCCTTTAATGGGAAAGGCAAAGGACTTTAGTCCATACAGCCAAGTCAAGTTCTTGGTAATAATTGGAGAATTTTGGTAGTTTTAAAGGCCGAAGCCACGTCTTCATTGTTCTTGATCGTAAGGC
>DWHE01000467.1:0-10323 GCA_018247495.1 Satarupa nymphalis | reverse complement strand
TATTCATCTCATTCTTTTGTCGATTTACTGAAGTTTCACTTCTATCGTGTGTGAATCGCACACATTTAATTTTTAATGAAGCATCTCTGAAGTATTATGGACAGTGAATTACTTTCAAAAGCACACACCTGCCAGAGCAGTGACGTGACGTGTCGTACAGAGCGCCAGTGTGGACTCGAGCAGCCGCTCGTGTAGTGTATTCCGTTTCCTTCGTGAACATTAGGGCTAGAGCTAATTAGTGCGAAAACTGAAGAGGCTTTCGTCGTCCTATGTATAAGGGTAGCATTTTCTAATTAGGTAATATATTAGTGGTATGAAAATTTCCATCGTTTTCTTCATTTAATTTGCAGGAAATTCAGTCATTCGCGGCAAAGGAAAACTTAATTAAAACAAGAAAGTATCTCAATGAGTACCCTGGAATGTAAGCGTCTAGAACACCGCGCCTCAAACTTTAAATATTTCTCAGGGAGGCGAAAATAAACGAAATTTACTTGCTTCTTGCAGACTGAAAGTCACCACCTAAACAAAACTTGACGGCGCGTCGCCTACGGAAGTACGAACGTTAGAAGAGTGAAAACTACGACTATTTTATAAATCATACTAGATGTTGCCCTTTTCACATATTTGTTTGAAATTATAATTAGGAAATATTATTTTAATATAAATTTTCGGTGAAAACCAAATCACAAGAAATCATGTTCCTACTTTAAATCTCAATAAAAGTATTACGCAAAAAATTCATCTCCTGTTTTACACACTTGAATGAGTAAATTTTAGAAATGCTGAAATAGGTGTTTCTTTCTTTGCATTAGAAATACTTTGTGCTAAATTTAAAGTTAATCGGCGAAGACTTACAACTTTTGCCATCGCTGTTTATCCCCATGGGGTTTAATTAAAAAAATCGCTTCATGGTGAATTCGTACGTTTTTGAACAAATTACGGTCCAAAATTAATTTATCTAGCTTCAGTCGTTTCCGAGGTGCGTTGACGACTCAGTCGACAGGCTTCTCAAGATGTACCTATATCATACATGACAACACTAACGTGACGCATTTCCAAAGCAAAAAGGCATCCACTCAATGAAAATAATGATTTTGATAAATGATTTATGACTTATTAGCTTTTACCCGCGGCTTCGGTCACATTAAATCCCTTAAATAAATATATACTTACTGGAATGCTAGATGGCATTGAAGTTGCTAGATTTTCAAATTAATTGACAAACGATCGTATATGCCAAAATAAATTTAACCCTCAGTAAAAAAAATTGTAATAAAAAGTATCCTTTGTCCTTCGTAATACCTTTGGAAATATGTGCACAAAGGTTCATGATAATCGATAGAGTAGTTTCGGCGTGAAAGCGTAACAAACAAACTTACATTCACATTTATAATATTAGTAGGGATTTTTGGTTGCCAAATTTTTTAGTACCTTATTATAATTTTAACCGCCTTTGTATTAAGACCTATCACATAACTATGTAATAGCATTAATTTCGAAGAGCTTAATTAATCATACCAATAAACTTTATTTTCTAAAAACGTTCGAGTCAAATTCTCGTGTAAACGAGGCTTCCAATTCGAAACGCTCATTTCCTTCCGAGGGCTGCTATTAGTTGTACAAACATGACATGAATTTTGGTGACACCTGCCTTCAATATTTACTTGTGTCATTTGTGCTGTAAACAAAAAGCACTAAATATAAAACCGCTTAAACAAATAATACTTGTAAATTAATATATATGTATATCAATTAAATTAATTAGTATTAACAGTTACCATAAAAAAATAAAATTGTAATTTAAGAACGTATGTAAGAAAAGTACAATTTTATATGACAACATAACATGAATTCAAAAGGCATACTAATTTAAAATGGATTTAAATATTTCACTACAAATTTCTAAATAAATAAACTATAACTTCCTTAAAAATAATTAAATTCAAAATTTGTATAATTTAATACAACCAGTATTGGTGTTTTTTTGTTTGTTAATATTTTTTATTAATTTATCTAGGTGCTGTAAGTGTTAATAGAACTGATCCACCAGACAAGTACCAAGACCGCACCTATTTCTGCTGCGAATCAACTATCGCCAGTTGTGTTCAGAAGGGTGTGGGTGCCGGCACGCCCAATAAAATAATTAAGCGACCAAATTAATTTTCAGCCATAGCACACTATAATAATTTTTTTGAAACTTTTTTACAAACAAAATATTGTACTGCAAACAGAACAAAAGAAGAAAATCGCAAAGCAAAAGTTAAGCGTATTAAAAAGGCAGAAGGTAACGTAATTTTTATTTCTATTTATTTCTAAGCTTAAAGCTTAGAAACAAAATTCAGGCAATCTACAATAAATGTAATCTATACTACAGTATAATACGGACCAGTCACGGTCAAATATTTCTTCTCGTAATCGAGGGACGTTCAAGATTTTAATAGAACAGAAGGTAGGTTTTTTGGCAAACTCGATTGTCGGCTTGACTAGTCCCAAAATATCAGAAACCGTGGTCAATGTTTTCTTATTTAAAATTGTTTTAATACTAGCTCCTCATATCACAAGCAAGCGCTCTTTGGTAACGAGTGCTACCTATGTAGAATATTTATATTTGTACAAGAGTAGCAAACGGGCATTCAGTTACCTGGTGTTAAGTGATCGTTGCAGCTCATAACAATTTTAAGCAACGTTTAATTGGAGCATTATCCAGTTCGGGATTGGTTACAGCTGCGTTGCTACTCCTGAGGACAAAGTTGGTCATCTCATACAAGTATGCTAAGTGTGCCGGTACCCATACCCTTCAAATTTAAACAACTCGCAAGAGTTAGCTCACAGCAGAAATAGGTGTGGTCGTGTTACTAAACTGATCGAACCAGGATGCATTCTACCACTCCTAAATGTTAAATGTCACTCCTAATACCACTCCTAAATGTTCTTTAATGTTGTATTTTTAATTAATAAAGTATGCTTCAGTGCAAACTGTAATTTAGAAGTACAGCCGATATTAAGTTCAATGATAGGTATTTATATAACAAGAGCGAAAATCTATTTCAATGCCAATATCAATTCAGTATAATTCAAGAGATTTATTCGTCCTCTTTCTAAATTTGCCGACCTTTGTTATTCAAATTGTAAATTAACCATTCATGTCACTTCCATTCTTTTTCATTGAATTATTTGCCCGTTTGAAGAGAAATGTCAGTAAAATAAATACTCAGCCGCCAACACACTTTATAAATTGGCATGTAATTTTTTGTTTTTCTTATAGCGTTAACTTCGTATCATTTTAGGAAAATAGACAAAAAATGTGATTAAAATATATTTTAATGTATCTTGTACGTTGTTATTTGTTAATCATTTTTGAAAGCTCACATGTACAAGTTCTTGCCAAGGATTTCGTTCATTTAATTAAGTACCTATTAATTAAATTAGCTTTATAAAAAATAACACATTTCAAGTTTCATTGCTAAAATGTCCTTTTAACCTTTGTTTGCGATTAATGAACAATAGCTGCATCAGTGGTGCTAGGTAAAGTCTGTGCTTCTGTTAAAAACAATTTTAAGTTGTATTTCAGATTAAAGGGTGTCTTTATGGGCTGACCCTTAGTCAGCCTTAGTTAGTTAGGTGACAACTTAGTCCTGTACAGTAGAGACGCATCTGTGAAAGACCTCTAATTGAACAATGGTCCAAATTGACGTTGGTTACAGGTAACACGAATCCCAAGGTCTCTAATTTACAGGTTACCTGTAAAAAACCTGTCTTAAAAAACACCTCATTTGACGATGGCGATTTTCAAAAAGATATAAGAACTGACTGAGAAAATACGTTTTTCCATCATCCTAAAAATAATGGTAAACCAGTTACGGCATAAAATTAATCTTTACAACAATTTTTCTAACACTAAACGTTCCGGAACAATTCTGTACTGTTGATCTGAAATAATGTTTGTACTCGGGTGTTTTGTGTTAGTTGGAACGTATGTGTCTATGACGCCTGCGACACAGAAAATCCTACGTAGTGAGCATATAAGTCGTCTAAGAAGAAAACAAAAGCTAAGAGAACAAAGCTTATAAAAAAAAACTTATCACAACGACTGGTAAGTTTCTCTAGCATCACTTCACATGCATCATAGAGCGTCACAAGAGATGGTTCCAGTAGCTGTAGTGACTCTTAAGAGCATCGCAACTTCGTGATACTTCGATATTTTATTCCACGACACGTATGATCGTATCAGATACATTTCCTTCCAAATTTCCTCGGAGACTACGAAGTGTGACGTTATCCGTATCTGTCACCGCGCCTGCTGCATCTTGCGAAATTCAAACTTGTATTGGCTATGCGTCAAATTTCAACAGTTGCAGCTTATTTGTACATTATTCGGTTGACAATACATAGACATATTCAATTTGATCTGAAAATTTAGTTATAGCTGTGAGGATAACATACTTATATTGATAAACAACTTTATGTTTTATTATTAAAAGTATTTTCTTATACTGATGATTCTGGAGAATATGATATCAAGGTAATGAAATTGTTACTTTGTCATCGGTTTTTAAAACTTGTTCGAAATTTAAACTCTTTGTACAACTGGAACAGAGAGAAAATAAATTTAACGGATAATGTCACATAGGCACAGGACAAGTTAATAATGCGTGCTAAAATGCCTTACAATACCACCCCCCCTTAGTAGCATTTCGTGTCATGCAAGTGGCAAGGGTACATACGATACGTTACGAATATTCACGTCCGAAAACTATTTTATCTATACTGTAATCATTTGCTCCTGCCGGGAATGGAACCCGGGCAAGCGTACCGGGTTGGGCAAGCGGATACATACCAATAAAGCATCTGGCTTTGAACAAAAAGGCTCTACATTTAAAATGCTTTACCATTTTGATAAAACGCATCATCGTTCATTGCTATATTTCTAATGATAAAATTTGACTCGATTTACATACCAGGCATTAACTAAATATTTCAGACTACGGAAAAAAGAAGAATTTTTATATAAGTAAAGATACACCGAAGAAGATCCGATCAGGCGCAGGCAATATTCAAAGAGGCCAGAACATTTTTCATCCATTTTTCTCTCGGAACACCTTCAGCAGAACTTCATGAATATTTCACCCCGGATCAATTATTAAAATGATTTACTACTCGACCCATCGTACAAACGAAACGTGAGCGCGTGTTAACGTTTTTATAACAAAAAGTGTGGGTATATATCCCTTATGTTAAACAAGTATCTTCTTATAACCAAATAACTATATCAGGTGCATGTTTTTATTGGTATAAGAGTAGCAAATGGGCATACAATAAACCTGGTGTTAAGTGGTCGTTGCAGCCCATGACAACTGTAATCAACCTGGAATTGGACCATTGTCTATTTCGAGAGCGGTCACAGCTGCGTTACTACTCCTGAGGACTAAGTTGGTCGCCTCATTTATCTAAAGCGTGCCGGCACCCACACCCTTAAAAACTATAACACAACTCGCAAGATTTGCATCACATCAGAAATAGGTGTGGTGGTGTTACTGACCCGGTTGAACCTGTTTTGAGTACCCTAATTATGTAATACGGAAGTCTTATTTCGCCCTTTCTTACAATGGTCAAGAAAACCCTGGAGTTGAATATTTTTTTTTTGTATTTTTCGCACAAATTACATATCCACTCAATAACTGTCAAAGTATTAGTAAAGTGACAGTTTTGTCAAATGTGAATTTTATTAAACTGTCAATTTTATTGTTCATCGATCACATAACTAATTGAACGAAATTTACTATTGTGATACTTATTTTTAAACCGCCTCCATAGAAGTTTTACCTCTAAAAAACGGCAACCCCGTTCGTTCTAAAGTCAATAAAAAAGTAATGTAAAGTAGTTTTCAGAGAGCTAGTAAAAATAAAATATTACTATTAGGGAATGTACTCCAAAAATACGGTATGTAAATTTAGGGTGCACAGAAAACGTAACGTGAAATATTGACACTATGCGACACTTATGTCGCTTTCAACATGGCATATTTCAGAATTTACTCCTACATTTTACATGTCTAGTATCATCCTATAACCAGACGTCCATAATTTCCTTTGCAAGTCGCTTTTCTTGAGCCTTTTCAAAAAGTTTCATGTATGAGTAAAATGCTGTTTATTTTTTATTTTTGCACCAATAAGTAAAACAACAGTTCGTAAAGCAAATACTAAAGACCACAACGACAATCATTATATACGTACTCGTATAGTAAGTAATATGTATTAATGTGTGGATGATTTTTTGTATATGTACAAATATATGTTTAGTCAATGGTAGTTTATGTGTATAACTTAATTCCTACTATTACTTACACCAACATCAAAAGTCTACTCGCAGAAACCGCGGTTGATGCCAATAAATCTTTCTTGAGTTTTAAAAATAAATTTACATAGTTTGCTCTTACTCAGTGTCAAGTAAGGGTTCTCTTAGTTGTAGCCACTAACGATGAACTTGTGAAAATGTAACGGTTTATTACACCCAAATAACTCTACAGCCGAATATGTTAGCGAGAGGCAGTGCATCCCCTGAGAGGATTCCCCTGGCAAAGAGGGGTTCCTCGAGTTGCGTAGTCCCCACGCCAGCACACACATACTGCCGCAATGGTCAAAAGCGATTCGTTCCTTCTATATGTATATAGCTATATATCTGTAGTCAAGAATTTGTTAGACTGGAGTAGGTGTAAAAATTCCTGATCCTCATATTTTTAGGTCGAAATTCATAGACTAGCACAGAACGCTCTGCACTAATCCATGTGGTAATAAATCCAAACATCCAAAATGTATGTTCTATCTCTTTCTAGGTTTGAATTCTGTGTAGAGAAAAAGAGAGATAGTTAAATTTTTGTTACTATCCTTTAAACTTAAGGCACTGATATAAATTCTGGTATCCACTATATTGAAGATCATATTTCCCGGCATTTCGCTTGCAAATTGCTCGTCGCGAGAACGAATATCGTGTTACGTTATGTAGCGGTATTAGCATATCGATGGGCTGGAAATATTGCCGTACCTACTAAAAATGCACGGAAATTATTCTATCGATTTATCACATTTTAATATGAAAAATTGGGTCCGTCTATAAGACTACACCATAAATAAAGAGTCCATTTATAGCACACGAGTTGTTTAGTAAATTTAACATGTTCCTCTGCAAGCTTTTTGGGTTTTAAGTTCAAATATTTAAGTGCCTGACACACGTTCTCAGGAAGAAGGCAGGTAATTGTTAGATCCAGAGATCACAGAATCGGTCGGAGTGCCTGGAGGAGGCCTGTTATCTGTCAATAGGCCTCAAAGGGTTGATGTATGTGTTGATGCTAGCATTCGCATGAAAGTTGTTCTGTTGCCATGGTCCTCTCAACATACATTTATTAGTTATGTCAAATTTCTGTAGCGAGTTTGGTCTCAGTTTAATGGGTGTGTGTTTTTGTACGCACGAGATACCGCAATAGTACTCAGGAGGCAGCCAACTAAGTACTCAGGAGTAGTTAAGTAGATGTGACTGGCCCAGAAAAGGTTTTTAATTTAAATTTGTTATAGTCGTCATGGGCTTTACATACCACGCAACACCAGTTACCTGTAAGCTCCTTTGCTATTCTCATAGCAATAAAAAATATAAACTGAAGTAAGATTTATTATAGCGATAAGGAAACTGAAAATATTGAAAAGAATAGCGTGCGTAAGGAAGATCATTATTCCTTAAAGGATAAACAAATTTTAGGGAAAGAAGGTCAGTGATCGATAATTATTATATCATCTGGTCCTCGTTTATACGAAAAGCTTAAAATCTATGTACAGACTTACGACATTATAGTTATATCTGCCGTTGTATGGATAAAATGTTGTATAAAATATTGGGTTCATTTCCCTGCTTTTCTACACGGTTACCTCCGCTCCGCTCAATGACATACGTGAATAGGGTGTCCGGTACGGCCTTTCATCGTCTATCGCACGAGGCAGCGGACACAATCGCTACAAGGATAGAATGGTTCGCCAGGTAAATGCTCAGATTTTTATACAAATCATTCAGATTCTGCACTAAAAAGGATTTACGATACAAGACGTGTTTCGAAAGTTCAAATAAGTTCGTTCTTCCATAAAAAATTATGTTTCTAAATTTGAAATAGAATGAAAATTAAAACGATTTTTTCACAGGTGCTAGAACCTATCCAGGTTCGACTGGGGCGGTAACACCACCACACCTATTTCTGCTGCCAAGCAACTTTCGCGAGTTGTGTTTCAGTTTGAAGGGTTTAGGTGCCGGCACGCTTTTGATAAATGAGGCGACCAACTTAGTCCTCGGGAGTAGTAACGCAGCTGTGACCCATCTCGAAATGGACAATAGTCCAATCCGAAGTTGGTTGCAGTTGTCATGGGCTACAATTTTCACTTAACACCAATTGAACTGCATGCCCGTTTACTAGTAGTAGTGACAAAGGTTAAGTAACGTTTTATAACACTACAAGAAACAGCATTACTGAAGGTTGCTGTATTAGCAATACAAGTAGGTATACTATGAGAATATTCTACAAATTGTTCGTTTGATTATTTCAAAGAAAGGTCGTAGGAAGAGTCGGTTTTTTTTAATTCATACATTTTTTAAGCTAAAATTTTTCCATGTTCCAAGAATTAGTCTCTTATTTTCCGTATGGTGCTTGTAATTCATTCATCCCTCTAGGCTACAGGCAGTTTCAGACAATGGCAACCAATCTGATTCACATAGGGTAAGTTTACGTACGACATATTAAAATATACTGTATTGTAATCATTTACTTTTCGTATTTATTTATTTATATACAAATCTATAAAAATTCTTATGTGGTTTTTGTGAAAGACGATAATTTTCAACGATACCTGCATTAGCAAATTTAAAATAGCAGAAAAGCTTTTAAAATTCAAACTTTTAATATTAAAGCTTTTAATACTTTAGTGGATGTAGAACCTAGCTAGGTAAGACCGGGTCAGTACTACCACCATACCTAATTCTGCTGTGACGCAACTTTTAGAAGTTGTATTTCAGTTTGAAGGGTGTGGGTGTCGATACGTTTTGGATAAATGAGGCGACCGACTTAGTTCTCGTAAGACAATACAATAGTCCAATTCGAGGTTGGTTACGGTAGTCAATGGCTGCAACGATGTTGTAATGTAATGTAAAGTCAATGCTGTAACACCAGGTGAATTGCATGCCCGTTTGCTACTTTTATATCAATAAAAATGTAAAAAAACTGCATTTATCATTTACTGGCTTATTCCCATTTTACGCATTACAGCAGAAATTGCCTCATTTTTTCTCTCACTGCTCTTCTAATAACATACGCCATCATGCATTCATTTGGTGATTATATTTAATGAGCACTTTGAATTAGAATAAAAAACGGATATTTAATGAAAATTTAATAATGCACGAGTGTTTATTAACATAGAGTTGTATTAAAGCGTTAAGTATGTTTCAGATGTATTAAAGCGTTAAGTAGTTTTATATAATCGCAAATGTAGAAGCCCTCTAGATTCCCGACGTACTTGACTGTGAAGTATATCTACCTAATATTTATACAAAATTTTAATCTTATATTGGTGAAAATGGATATTTCTATATATGAGATCGCTGAACTCCAACACCATTCGATTGAGCGTCATTAAAATTAGCGCGTATTTGTTAATCATGGCGAAGGTTTATAAGCTTCTCATTTTATCGTAATTCGCCACTAGATGGCGCTACAGCATACCACTATACTGTTCAATTGAACTTTATGAAAATTGGTGAATATATTTGTGCATGAAAATTATTTTCGCGCTATCCAGTTAGCTGTAATACGCCACTGGAGGTCCTTGCGGCAAAAGGTTAACGTAGATTTTTTTGTCTTCTGAACCTGATTTTTTTGACTTCTTTGCGGCAGGATAGTTCGTCTATATAAAATTATATACATATATTTTCATTAAACAATTAAAATTTAACTACCTATATATATTAAAGTTCTGATTAGTAATGTAAATGCGAAAGTCGATTTTTTTTCGGTTTTTCGGGTAATCTACTGAACAAAATTCAATGAAAACTAGATAACCTGGACCTTAAGGCGGGATATTATTTATTTATTTATTTAGGTTAACCAATAGCTGCGTACAATATAAGATTATTTTAAGTAAAAAACAAATGAACAAAGAGCATTAATATACACAGCCAATTATAGGTAAACACCGCATGCATGATGTTTGCAAGTTTAAAAAACATTAAAAAATACACTTAACAAAATCAAGTAACAAAAGAAAGTAACAAATGGAGTATCCTTAATCTACT
>DWHE01000466.1:0-10337 GCA_018247495.1 Satarupa nymphalis | reverse complement strand
AGCTGTTACTCTGAATGTTCGAATTATTTTTTATTGACATAAGAGTAGCAAACGAGCATGCAATTTTCTTAACAGAGATCGTTGCATCATTACAACTGTAATCGACCTCGAATTTCGACGACCGAACCTTTCAAACAGAAACTAAAATTGAAATATTGCTTAACAACAGCAATGCGAGTATGTCTGTTTGGTACAGAACATGTGAAAGCTGGATACCACTTTCATCGCTCTCTTTTAGTAGAAAGCTCTACATGGCAATTTGTAACTACTTTAGTTTAATAACAACGTAAATGCAACATATATATTTAAAGGTGTTGCAATAGTTTTATGTGAATACACCCTTACAATCGTAGCATCGATGCTCAGCGCGCCGCGGTCGCACGCCAGGTAGCTATTGGCAGTTTTATTGCATTCAATTTTATTTTACACCCGCCCGCGTCATATTCGCGTTGATAGCCTGATAGATCTGAAAATCGTCTGATCTTTATTCGACTCCAAACGATCGTTTGATGTCGCTAACTCATTCGTCACGTGGTAATCGAGTTTCAACTCGTTAGTGCATTACGGTGACAAAATGGATAGTGTTATTTTGTAGGTGAAAGATGTTACGTTGCTTAAAATATTAGGTAACATTCTACATTCAATTAAGGTGATGAAAGATGTTTTTTTTTAATTATTTATTTATAATAATAAGCTCACTAACACGGCATTCACGTTACAAAACAAAAATAACATAAACAGCTATACCAATCGTGTACCCATAATTAAAAGTGAACACGGTTTGAATTAAAAAACAGTACCTACTCGAACAGTAATCGATTTGATTTAAAAAAATAGATTGTTCAATAAATCTCTAAAAATAAAAATCCGTAGCAGCTGTCTCTAGATTTGGAAAGTATTCCTGCTTTTATGAGCGATGTAGCTCAATGCTCAATTTTTTTTCTAGTCTCACAGCTCTATAAGGTGACCACTTACCATCCGATAGCCCGTCTGTCAACGTACTACTAAAAATGTTATAAATCAATGTTTTTTTTTCCAATTTGTATACACAGTAATCACATAATCGATGGATCTGACTACCATAAATCCGCTGTTTGAACGCGTTCGTGGTGTAAAAATTCACACGCACACTTAAACACAAAACTGACTACCTACTGACATTATTGGTTAAAACATTCATATGAATTACGTGCATAGTGGCGCATAAATTCATGTAAAAATAAATTGGAATTTGCCGCGAAAATATTTACGAATACAGCTTTCAGCATACAACGCAAACTTTTATTGATGTGGACAGGTTTGTGTTAGGAAGATTTTTATAGAAATGAAGTAACTATTTCTACGCATCCTTTGTGTGCGCACTAGGGGTATTGGGCACAGGTGTTATGAAACACATTAACCAAGTGAATGAACAATATACGGAAAAAATTTTGATTGGACATACTGCCATTGAAGTTGGCAAGTAAAGAAAAAAAATCATATGCAAAATACATATGTAAAATCCAAATATTGGCCATCACGATCTATTTCCTTTTGTCGTTTCAATAGAAGCTCCTTGATCATTATTTTTATTTTTTTTTAATTATTGCAACGAGAAATCGATTATGAATTATTAATTGGATTTAAATTAAAATGTCAAAAAGTTAAAAGCCCAGGTTTGAAATAATTAAATTTCATATAAACTTTAATAAACATCAAACATCAATGTCTAAAAATAAATAAAAAATGAGTACGAAACAATTACTTTTTCAAAAGAAATGTCACAGTACAATAAATTATTATTATACAATTTTACATCATACCCCCACTGTAGGACACCTTGTGTGGCGGATGGCGGACACATACAGAAAACCATACAAATTGACGAAGAACAAACATTTATCTATCAAACAAATTTTATCGAACGTCAAACGAATCTTAATTGATAAAAATTACGTGTCACATTGTTTGGTCGCGATGAACTCCTAACTTAATGAACCGATTTTAATCAAATTTTGCATATTATGTGCAGTTTGATCCAACTTGAAAGATAGGATAGTTGATCTCTCAATTTATTGTCGCAATATTTTTTTATTGCTAATTGTTTGTTTAATGACAAAGAGTTATAATTATCTGTGAGTTCTATAAGATTCTAACAGATGGCGATGTAGGTAACTCATCGGATGGGTTGAGTAAGTATCCAATAGATGGCGCTATGTTAAAAGTACAAATATGTAAGTGATACGAAGTTCACCAGATCATCTAGTATTTAAATAAAAAACGTTAATTTCGTAGTAAGAAAGAAAAAACTCAAAAATTTACCTGACTACGAGTTCCATAATGTCAAGTCATTCAAAAGATGCACAAAAAGAGCTTCCACGTATCGTACGACCACTTTAACTTAATGAGATGTGAAACCGTAAAAATAATATCGCAAAAAGTCCTCGCCAACACAAAGCGACCGGCAAACGACAACACAAACATAATTATAATAACACGAGGCTGGTTTTAATGAAGTTTTTAAACTGTTCTGTTCCGGTCTAAAGATTTTGAGATATTTTTTGGGGACCCAGTTGAAATATTTCGTATACGATTTTCAACTAAATCCTCAATGAAGAAATGCATCAGTTACAAACCCTAATCAATTCGAGGTTGGTTACAGTTGACATGGGCTGCAATTACCATTTACACGAGGGAGGATTTTATATTACAAGTTTTACATTACACATTCTAAAAATATACATTTGGCTAGGAATCGGTTCACACTAAGAATAAATTATTTAATATAATTCGAATTACCAAAAGTTTGTACTCGTAAAACGACCTCTCATCAGAGACGCGCCATTTTGATAATTGAATTTCACAAAGAGTACAGGCAAGCTCCGTAAATTCAACAAAACTAGACATATATTATGGAAAGAATATGAAGTTTTCAACATTTACGTTCGCAAATAAAATTGCTTTTCTAGTTATGTACCTATGCACGTTCTGACAAAGAGCGACGATTGAAGTATTAAAATACTGTTGGTGCCATATTTTAAATGACTATCTGATTTTTTTATTCTTATCTTACATCTGGTTCTAATTTAGTCCTAAGATTAGTTTGGACCGTGGGTAATAAACTGGCAATTTTATTCGTTTAATTTTGCCCCAGAGCCAGCCGAGTAAAGTAAGGTTAGATTACGAGCAACAAACGGTATATATTGTCAGTAGACTGAAATAAACCCAGCCCTTGATACGTTCATGTAAATTCCATAAAAAAATTTAGGTGTCGCATGCCAGTCTTGAAATAAAAGTAGAGCTGAAAGAATTGAAGGATGCAAAATAAAAAAATGTTGCGTCTCTCGACATTTTATTATATTGCAGATAAACACTCTTTTAAGGATGTACCCGGTCCCCAACTAACGACTTCGGTCCTATCTGCCAAACAAACTGTAATAACAAGCGCACCTTAACACGCTCGCGATAAATCCTTGGGGTGTGGTACAAGTTGTGGATTTAACACTTTTAAGTTTTAAAAAAGCTCACCTGCCAAGCTGACAACGCATTAGTGATTCCTCTGATATCCATGTCAATTGGTGATGTTAGAAATAATCTACTCTGTACACCAATTTCCAATTTGTTTGTTTGTTGGTCTTGTTCCAAGTTAGGGATGGTCTCAGGGCATGAGCTGCATGTCCGTTTGCTACTTTTATACCAATTGCCTATATATCTTGTTATTAGTCTGTTCATTGTGTAAAGAACAGAATAAGCTCTTTGTAGCTTATTCAACACCGTTATTATTTTTTCCGCAGTTTTGAAAAATTGAAATCTATATAATATAATTTTATTAAAGGCTTACCAACGACAAAATTTGACAATATCTACAAAACCTCGGGACTTTCTTGAACTTTGTCATATAATTCTTTTCCGATATAGAGATTCGATAAGAATTTTACGATCAATACAAAACAATTTATTTAGCTCTACGCTGGTGAATTGTTGAGCGCATTTTGTGTAGTATAAAAAAACGCAATCTGTGCTGGAACTTGCACCAACTTTAGAAACAAGTCTTATAAAGACAGTCTTTCTGTAACTTAATGCCAACTCCATTTTGATAAAACCTAGGCTCGTAATCATGATATAATAATAAAATATCCTTCATTTTCATCCTGACTCTGCGTTACGTCAACCCCTAGTCTGTCTTTCTTTGTCTTGCCGTATCTGTACTTTAGTTAATGTCCCCTTTGATTCTAACCGTGATATAACAGAGGTCTGTTATATCACGGTGTTATTGTTACAACATTGTGGACGTGTCGTTGTAATTAATAAATATTTAATATACCAACTTAAGGTCATTCGGTTTTTGAAAGTTATGTGTTATTATGTGCGTTGTGTGAATTTTAAACTTTAAAATAACCTAAAAATTTGATAATTTAGAAATATAATACAATATATAAATAAAAAACTACTTATATTATTTTATATATGCACTGCTACTATGCATTTATTTGCATGTATCAACATTGTATCCATAAGAAACAGACACTTAAATTTTATATATTTATACAGATTATATAACTTATAATTATCTTAAAAGTAACAGCATAAAATAGATTAAATGGAAATGTACCTAATTCATTTTAGACATAATTATAATCGCAATACAGTGTAGATATATTAATATTATTCAAGGTACCTAAAATTAAACAGATACATGCACGTACGTACGTACGCAGATACGTTTCATACGTACTTCAGTTATTTAAAGAATTTCAAAGTTATTTTAATTGAATTTCGTTTTATATATAAATACAGTTTCCACACGAGAACACTTTCCATTACGTCTGTTTGTTATTTTAAAGCGATCTGTACGTTTGATTCGAGCTATTTCCGTTTTTACGAGCTTACGCATTTTCAAAGCTTTTGCTTTTTCGTAAATACGAACAACACATATAATTTAAATGATAATTATTTTGTTATAGTAATACACGAATTAATAATTTCAACGCCAAACAAGGTTTATTAAAAATATCTCAAAATAATTATTAAAATAATAACTAACTGAAAAAACTAAATTTGTGAAAGTAACATATTGTTATGACAACGGTATGTATAATACAAAACATTCAAAACTTACGATCTACTGATGGTTAGGCTAGAAGTGACTCTTATAGTATACTCATGTCGACGTTTTTTTTAACATAGTAATTTTGGTAATAAAAAAAAATCTTTAATTTCTTAATTTTAGTTATTGTTATATAATTTTACTTAATTTACTGTTGTATTCGCTTAAATTATGTACATGTCTATTTAATGTATTGTCTTGTAAATTCCAGTGGGACTTTATTATAACTAGCTAGTTTAGTTATAAGAGGTCGAGAAAGAAACAAATAAAGAAAAGTTTATTTACATCACAAAAACCTATATGGACATTTGATACTATAATCGACAAAGCTGACATTGCTCTGGTAAATTTTCTGACGTGTACAATTGTGTCTGTTCGCTGATGTAATAAATGAAAACATATTCCCTTTATCACTTAAGGACACATTTTGATTATAATATGTCTATGGCACTTTACTAACTCACAATACGTATAATACCCGAAAACAACATTTACCAGTCCCATAAATGAAATGCAAAGCCGGTAAACGAATAAAAAATGAGCAAAGAAATTATATTTATTTAATGTGTATATGCAATAAATATCATCATTTTTTAGGATACAATTACAAAACTAGACAAATTTAATTTAATCACAAGGAGAAATCTGAATTAAGGAAATAAGAAACTCCAGCTGAAATTCTCACCTTAAGACCTTAACTAGCAACTTCGAGAGGCTTTAATTTCATGCGGCTCACGGCTACTTAAATTTCTCAGTAGATAATTTTCTGGCACTGCACCCGCAGAGGAAATCTTAGTAAAAGTTTATCCTACAATATTCAAGCGCAGGCGGCTCTATGTTTTATAGCTTCTACGTTACTTGGAATTATATCTACGCGAGCTTAAATAGCAACCAAAATGTATTTACATACTTTTGTTGGAATCGCTCCGAATGTTCCCTTTATTTTAATGCAAAGTAGAGCACATAGTAATATTTTCGTTGATATTGTTTACCATGGCTTAAGGTGATTCGGAAATATTTGAATGACCTACATTGCCTTTTCATATAAATGAATAATATTGGACAAATTCCGCAACGCTGAGAATGAGTTTCTACGGGTGATCAATAATTTCATTGAATTATGAAGGTCTACGTACTGTCGGTACATCGGTACCTCAAGCTATCGCTAACGGCTGATATCATAGAAATAATCGAAGCCCTTTGGTTGGTTTAAAAACTTTCAGTGTACGTTGGAGTGAATAACTCGTGCAGTGAATACAGTTAAATAACGTAAAACGGATCAACCAGTGTAGTCCAACTAAAAACCTATTAATAAAGTAAATTGAGTCAATTACTGTCGTCTATAAAACCTAGTATCAGTTACTAACGTGAAATGAGACGTTTGTAGTCTATAAAACTCAATATCAATTAATAAAGTGAAACAAGTTAATCATTGTAGTCCATAAAACTTCGGTTACTATTAGCTATTAACAACACCTGTTTTTGCGTTGAATGCTTTGACTTGAAGCGCGCGAACGCCAGTATTCTAATAGGCGAGTCATACCAAATGTCATATTGTTAATTTTTACTCAACTATGTACTATCTTTTTTCTCATTTTTTAGAAATCTGTAGATTTGTCCGTAAAATGATTTTTTGATTAATTGAAAAGGCGATAACATTTTCAGGAAATATAAAAAGCGATTATCATCACGCTGCTAAAATTATATAACGTAATAAATTTTAAACAATAATTATGTATCATTTCACGGTCGCTTGTTTTGTATTATTACTGTTTTATGTTTTTAAGCAGACGTAGCGGTCTTTCCAGATTAATACCTTGACCCTTTTTATCCCGTAAGTCACGAATTTCCCACGGGACAACTAAAAATGTCACCACTCGTGACATCGGACGGTCATCTAGCTTTGTCAACTTTCAAGAAATCATATTCATATAATATTTTATATCACAAAAGTCTCTAGGGTCTGATATATTTCATTTAACCGCTTTGATATCGCAAAATAACCTTGACATCGTAGAATGATAATAATCCAGTTTGTATATTGTTCAAATATTACGCATAAACTGCTTGACGAATTACGACACAGTTTGATTGCAAAACTGGTAATATTTTTGTAAGCTTTAACAAATTTTGTTAACAACTAATCATAGATACCAGTCCAACATATAACAATTTTTTTATTGTACATTTAAAAAAAAAAACTTGATCACATTTTGCGATTAAAAACAAACCATTTCACAAGATTATAAATTCAAACACGACACTTCTTAGTTTAAATTTTATAACATGAAATATTTTTATCTGTTTTTTTTAACGCGAAAATTCAATATTCGAATGCGGTAATCAACACTCATTGCGATCATTACACGAAACACTGAGTCGATAAACCATGTTCAGTTTCAAAAGTAGATAATTGGTAGGTGGTTTGCGGCTGCACCGCTGTGCCGAGTCGTGAAAATTCGCACCGAGTTTAAAATCATGAAATGAGATAAAAAGCTCTGTGTAATTCCCGTTAAACTTACATTTCGTTGATTTCAAATCCCTCGCCACGTAGCTCCCCGAAGTAACTTTCAACGAACTGCTAGTGTGATTAAACATTTTCGTAACACTAAAATCGTTCAACTAATTACCGGCAGCGCGCAGAAATAACGCGACAGTGTTATTCTAGCGTCGAATGTTCAAAAAATCTCGATGCAGATCAACGTTTGCATCTATGGCTGCCAGAGAGTTACTATTACGTAGAAATGTCACGACACAGTATAAATATTATGAGCGCTTAAATTTTTTATATTTGTCACAATATAAATATAACGGGAGCTTAAATATTTGTAGTGGTAACTCGTACCACTACCAAACCTATTTCTGTTTTGAAATAAGTTGAGTTTCAGTTTGAATGGTGCGGATGCCGGCTCGCTTTGGATAAGGTGATAGACATAGTCCTTAGGAGTAGCAAGGCTTTTATGACCAATCCTAAACCAGGGAAGGGTCCAATTATTAGTTCTTAACATTTGTCATGGGCTGCACTGTCATACCAACCAAAAAATAAAAATCCATTTACAAATATATGGCCGAGTATAGCAGCTGTATGTAGTATACATTTGACTTTCCAGTTAAGTACTTAAACTCTGCTGGACTTAGCTTTGCTTAATACCGCTAGCTTTTGCTTGGTACCTTCAGTTTTAATCAACAGATAACTTCCACGTTTACTTCAGTTAAATTTTATGTACATTAACTATTATGAGCACATGCCACAAATACACGGTATTTCTGCATGTTATCGAATCTATGAGATCCATAAATAGTTTCAATATGATCACGTTTGCGAGCAAAACGTATAATGTCGGAACTAAAATCCGAGGCGCTCGGCCTACATAGAGATGCGTTATTTTTGTTTCTACTGTGCTGTGTTTATTGAATTTAAATAATAATATTTTCCTGACTGGCTGCCTCGGTAATCCGCCAAAAATATATTCCATATTATGGTCAATTTGATAGCATTCGAGCTTTTAACTCGCAATTGTGAGTCGCGAGAATAAAATTATTGAGCGAATGTGTAATTTGCTGCAACAATGCAACGATTTAGCTCATTATTATTACGATTTATTACCACAAAATAGAAAGCACATACACTAAATATTAAATACACATGACATTTTCTCAATTTACAATTTTGTTGATAGAATTAGTTCTATTGTAAATTCTGACGAACATACATCATCACGTTCAGTTTAAATACGTACCAATATATTTAAGATTAGTTTTATTTTTATTAGTAATGAATAAAATAATTATTAGGTAATATAATTATAAGCTTTATTTTAATAAGCGATCAATGTAACTAATGAAAAATGTAAGCAGCCTCAAAATAGACCGTTGCCCTGTTCAATATTGGTAACAGCTACATACTCCTTGGTACTAAGTTAGCTGCATAATTTATCCCAAGCGTGTCAGTAACCACACTATTCAAACCGAAACACCACTTGCAACGCTTGCGTCACAGACGTTTTTCACGACGGATTCAATTTAAACACACTGTTAAAACTTTTAATTATTACACTAAAATAAGAAATTCGCAATAAGAATATTGGCATATGCATTATATGTCCAGTCAGTCACTTATCGGATGAAATGTTTTTTTTGTAACGAATAACTTCACCGCATACATTTATTTTATCTAAAATGAAAATAAAAATTCAAGAAATAACTAATCACCATACCCGAAATAAAATTTATCACATAAAATGATTCATTCATTTCGACTCCCATATCTGGCCCCGAGGGCCCAAATGACACTAACCTATTTGACAATCCGCCTATCGCCTACAAAACGTGACCAGCTTACCGCCTTTGACAAAACAGCATATTCTCCCCAAATGTCACTATGATTCCCACGCAAGCACGTGGTAATAACATAAAGAAAAATTTGTAGGCTTCTATCTTTCAATGAAATTGAGATTGATTCTGAATGTATGTGTATGTGAGGGTAACATAAAATTATATCTAAATAAAAACTAAACCTAAACATTTCGAGGAATTTAACAAAATACTGTAACTTAGTGTACAAAAAATTTGATTGTTTATTTTTTTGTAAACATCGTAATGTATATTCATTGGTGATCGTCATAAAATAAACGTGTATTATGAACTCGCGCTACAAAGAGAACCTCGATTTGTAACGGTGAACTCGGTTTCTTGATATAAAAGTTAGCAAACGGTTAAACTTTAACGCGTTGAAGATAAAATGTTGTATTACATTTATGAAATTTCCATATCATATGACGCTCGGTATGTTAAGACTTACGAATGATACCATGATATCCCAAATGCGACAAATAAGTTATGTAGGAGAAATGAAGGGTAGAAAAAATATATACCTACATATACGTATTTCTAGATACTCGAATACATTCTACCATCATAACCTATTCTAATACTCAGCATATACCATACTCTAATCTCTTTTGTTTTGCATTATCCTCTTGAGATGAAATGCTCTTTTGTTGTATGTGCTGCTACCACTTCGTTCCATTCTTTTTTTATCAGTAGAACTATGAACAAGCCACGTTTATTTAGGCTTTATGTATTATTATGAGCAAGTGAAACCTCTTTACCACATTAAAAGTAAAAATTCAGTCACAGTTTGGACGATATTTAGTAAGCTTTTGCTATTTAATTTTTTAAATATAACTGACATATAATAATGTACTTTACTTTTAAGAAAAATAATGATAGCTTGAAATTAGCATCAGCA
>DWHE01000465.1:0-10340 GCA_018247495.1 Satarupa nymphalis | reverse complement strand
CAGTTCGCCGGGGTTTAACTCGTTCTACCTTGTGCATGAAGTGCCCCCCACTCTCAAACTTCAAAAATCTCACAGAAGCTGCTTGACAGAAAGTGATAGTACACCGATGGAACCTATATAAGCGATATCAGCACTTGATAAATAATATAATAGTATGATTTCTACACAAAACTTAAAATTGTGGTTTCAGACATTCCAAGTAAGTAGGTATACTATATTCTATATTTTTGCTGTATAATATTCCACACAATAATTAAGTATCATTCAGCATTATATTGCATTAATGTTTGTATTATTAAACTAACGTTTTCTTTTTGCATTATCAACACAGGCCGCGCGCAGTGCTATGTTGATATAACATGTCATTCGCAAACAAAATAAATTTCGATGTGATACCAGTATCAGTTACGCTTTACCAAATTTATGCATTGAATCGAATGACAAATTTAAATATTCACGTCGAAGTAATACAGATACTCGTAGGTACTGATTACCGAGTGAAATATATACATAAAGATGTAAGATTTGTTTCGAAAATATGAGGTGTACTGACGTTCAAAAATATGACTTTCTCAAAAAGATTAACACATAAAATAACTTACAATCACAATCGGTAGGGTAGATGCTAAAAAGTGCGGAATATTTGTATTGGATAATTGAATAATATTTGAGCCTAATGAAATAGTGTCAATTTAGTAGTATAAATAAACATAATGTTAAATGTGTGAATATTTAGGCAGCTTCGAGTGTTACAATATCGTTCTCATAACAATACCTACATACAATCTTAAACATTATGATATGCATATATTTATGTTGCGCAATATTACCTGTGTGTGATTAACGGCATAAAGTGACAGGTATGTTATTAACCCGCCAAATATTAGTGACCACCACGTGTGACGTACCGTTGGATCTATACTGATACTGTAAGTAAAATAAAAGGTAATTATAGAACAGCTTGTCTTAAACAATATACATTTTACAACAAACATTTTCTGTAAAAAACAAAACGTTTTATTTTTTTCATCTTCGGATCAATTAACATACTACTGTACTCGCATCCTTATGAGCCGAAGCCTGAAGCCAAACAAAAGCTATTCCAATCCGGATCGGTGGTGAGGTCAATGGCCAAATAGATAGAAGTTTTTAAATCGCACAAAGTTATCTCACTAGAGTTAGACGACATCCGGAATCTGCTATACATCACGTGCTGTTAAAATGTTTTGAAATGAACTAAATATTAAATAAATGTATTTAAAATGTTACCACGTCTGTCAGAGAAATTTTTTTAAACTAACTTCATGGTCAGTTTGACTGTAATTTTTTAGCTTAGTTCAGAACTAGTGGGCAAAACACGAAAAAGAAATAGATACATATAAATAAAACCATGTCCAGATTTCTAACCTTTTACTATATTTCCTGAAAATTGATCATTAAAAAATTTTATGGCTAGTAATCAATGAAAGAACTTTTTTTTCAGTTCATATTTTATGCGGTAAAATGAAATTATTACTTTAAACACTAATGCGTTAATTTTGATAGCCACACGCTTCAACGTCTGTAACACTCAACAATAACAGTCTGCAAGAAATTAAAAATCTGTACGTGGACTTATTCTTCATGAAGCTTAGAATTTTTTATACAATTGAATCAATTTTATAAACGTGAAATTAAAAAAAAACTATTAATTATTTTACTCTTCTTTTTGTACTAGATATTCATATACTGGATGAATAAATGGCACTTACCTTGAAAAATCTAGACGACCCCTTTCTTGAGCTATAATAAATATTTTATCAAATCCTCCCAATTGCACGGATGCAAAAACTACTACGCTAAACACCGCTCCGAACATCAATAATGACTGTAGCAAGTCTGTGAATAGTACAGCTTTCATACCTCCCAAAGTAGAGTAGAAGGTACATGCTAAACCTACTACTAAAATAGAGATCAATCTATCGAGACCCGTAACAGATTCTAATACAATGGCTGGTGCATATAATACTATGCCATTGTAAAGCACCATTTGTAATGTGTAAGTAAGTGACGCTAGTAATCTAATTTTTGGACCAAAACGTAGTTCTAAATATTCGTAAGTACTTGTTTTTTGTAGGCCAAAAAACACTGGCAAATATAGTCGACTTGCGATAGGTGTTGCAATTCCATAGGATATATTGATAACGACAAATTGCATTCCGTAATAATAATTTTCGGCTGACACCCCGAGCAGAGTGATGGCCGACATGAACGAAGCCATTAGAGACACTGCCACGGGGAATATCGACATATTCCTATCTGCTAGTAAATATTCCTGTAACAAATTCATGAACAATTTATACGTTAATATAAAACAAAAAAATATAGAAAGAAATGAAAGTGTTAAAAAATATAGAACTGGTTTTACCTCGTTAGTTTTCTGTTTGCCTCCACTAAATCTAAAGTAAAGGCCGATAAGCACCGAAGCAATCATCGTTGCGGACATAATAATGTAGTCCCATACGCCGAAAATCACTGCTTCCGCCATCTTAACTAAAACAAATATTTGAACAGAAAACTATAAACTTCACTGTTGGCTCGGTTATAGTCTATTATATAGTCTAGTGAATAGTAGGTACCCAATCTATCTAGAACGATTACTTCTGTCGTCAAAGTTAATGAATGGAATTTTATCAACAATAAAATGATGGTAGGATTCTTGAAGTGGGCACATCACGCAAAAGTTATTTAGTAGATCGCGATAATTGTTGTTAGTGTCATTCATTAGACGAAGGGGACCAATCTTGAATAAAAATATTTCAGAAATCCTTTCCCTATCACAGTGAAATGGAGCTTGTAAATTAATACCTAAGGGAAAATCTAAATATTACGGTACGCCAGCGAAGCCTTATGTTATAGCTGATCGAAAATAATGTTTCGTTTTTTAAAATAAATTGTTTCTAAAGACTTATCAATGAAATATTATTTGTTCATTGAAATGTTCGTATTTGATAAACAACTATCTGAAATTTCAAAGCACAAGATGTACTACTGACACCTCGGAGACTTTCATCATTGTTTTGGCGCTTACATCACGTTCATATATCAGTTTAATCGATGATAAAAATCGATGTTTACCTGTAAATCACAGCTTTCTCTATTCCGTTGATCTTGGCTTAAGTTGATGTTTTTCGTTTGCATTTTACGCTAGCCGGAACCTTTTGTCCAACCTGAAACAAGAAGGCCTATTATACCCTCATGAAGTTTTTCTTATGCGCTTAGACACGGGTAGTCGATAAGAGTACAAATGGTGTGCAAACTCACCTGGTGCTATAAAAAAATGATCAATGCATTTCATGTCTACTGTAGCTCATATTAAGTTGGACTATTATGCAACTGGAGTTACTCAAAACTGCATTGCTACTCTTGAATACGGCTTTATCGCGTCATAGACCCTGTGCGTAGCGTCACCCAAATCTTCAAACAAAACAGCTGATAAAAAAGGTCTACAACGTAATGCTAAGGGCATTGAACCAAACCAGCTATAGCAAAAATAACATTTGTCTAAAATTAGTGTTATAAATAATCAATTGATTTTGCTGACAGCGGATGAATATTTGGATTGCAAGGCCACGACCGCTACAGATCGCATTATTTATGGGCTTCGAGGAATCAAAAATCGATCAGGAGGTGGAGCGCCTCTCGGCAATGTAACCCGGCGTTGAGCGGAGAGCTTGGTTACACACTCGTCATACACACGACCTTCACAAGGCTAGTCCCCAAATGGTCACGACGAGCCAAGCCCAAAGACCTCCCGTGGGACCGGAAAGCCATGCCCGTTTAGAAACTTTCAAAAGATTTCCTTCGTAATTTTCATATATATATGTATATATTATATATCTCCTGATCGATTTTTGATTCCTCGACGCCCATAAATAATGCTATCTGTAGCAGTATATACATATATATATATAAATTTTAATTAACTAAGACGGATAGGGTATCTTTTATGTCAAGAGCCGTTATTCTCAGTCTTATCAAAGGAGAGAAAATAAAATGTAAAAGCTCTTTTGAAATGGAATTAATTATCTTTATTGACAGTCGTTTTAATAAACTCTTATTTAATATTAATTTTTACATTCTTGAGGAAAATGCCCTTTTGAAATTAAAGGTCCAATCGTTCGGCTAAAACATCATGGCAGATTCTTCAGATCATGCTAATTGGACATATATAAAAGACCTTTGACTTCTACAATAAGTATTTTTGGAATTATTAGACTGACCCTAGCTTGACAATTTCGCGTTGCGTAATATTCAGCGTTAGGTTTGACCACGAATTCTTTCGCTAATCCAATAGAATGGTACTGTGAAGTGTTCAGCCCTTAGAATAGATCGCAAACAAAAATACTAAAAGTAAGATATTTAATTATAATTACAAATAGAATTTTGATAACGTTAATAATTTTATCTATCATATTTTATTTTATCTTTATCTACCAGTTTGGAATGGTTAAATGCATTTTCAGCATTGTCATACAAATAAAAATTCTATAAAAATCCGTCAATCATTAGTTACAGCCTGGTAATATAAGGTTTATTATTATTATTTTCTTGTATTAGACTAACCAATTGGCATGCAGTGTACCTCGTGGTAAGTGGTCAGTGCAGCCAAGGACAACTGTAGCCAACCTCAAATCGGACCATTGTCACATAATGTATATTTATCAAGATCTTATATGTATACAATAAAAATACTATGATTTTAAATATTTTTAAATTTTAAATGTTGGTTCTCCTAAAGTTTGTATAGATGAGATCCCTCTCGGCGTTTAGATTGCCAATTGTTGCCTTTATCTTTTGTCTTAATTTGTATTGCGTTTTGTTTTAATTATATCTATTGTATTCAATATAATTGTCTGCCCATCTGTTTCATAAATTTTATTTTGTAAAAACTAATTCGATGACGGCCTGTAGTTTGAAATTTATTAATTTGAAATTAGTTTGAAATTTATTTTAACACGCTCCTTCCACAACCATCGTACCGTTAAATATGCGAAAATGATTCAGAACGCAAAGAAATTCACGGTAGAGCAATATTTCCGGGGAAAGATGGAAAATCCTCTTGATTTCGCTGTCATCTGCGCACAAACACAAAGTAATATCGTAATCTCTTTGACTCGGTCTCGCTGAATGAACGCTTTCAAAGTTAATCCTCAAAGGGTGGCGCTTCTGCGTTATGTACGATTTCTGTATTGAACCACAGTTCCCTGTTCCGGCTATTGATTATAGATGATGACTTTCAAATTTCTCCACCCGTATTTTCAGAGTGCGAGATTGTGCGATTAAATATGTATCCTGATCATAATACTGAAACAAATTTATATACGAAATCGTGCAACAAACTTTTACTATGTTAGATAACTAAATAGTCGAGAGTTATAATTAATTTAACCGAGAATACTATTATGATTGTGAAGTGGCTCGGATAATTTTGAAAAGGGTCATGAGGCTATGGGTTGATTGTACTGATTATGGATATCCCATCCATTTTAGGCTTTGTTTGCGCCCTTTATTGAAATCCGTAATTAAAGTTTAAAGATAAAAAAAACGATTCCGTCCGTTATCATTTTCAAAGACTTGGTGCTCCCGAGCACTGAAGGGAAATTTCTCTTCTGTTATTCAAATATAAACAGATGAAATATTTGTATTAATAAATAAAACAATTGTAGAATTTTCTGTGGGCACTACGCGCCGAAGGATGAGGTTCCACTCACACAAAATGGATAGATGGCACTCATACACGGCTGGTTGCGTTTTGATCTCCCTCCTGGCGTCTTCCCGGAGCGCTAAGACATGCAGTTCTTCAAGAGTGGCGCAAAAAGAGCTCTCCTACAAAGCTGGCAACGCATTGGTGACTCCTCTGGTATACTCGTAGTACATGGGCCACGGTGACCACTTCCCATCAGGTAGCCCGCAGGCCTGATTGCTGGCTTTTTAACAATAAAAACAAGAATTGATTGATACACAGTTAATAAAAATCTTGACATTGCTTTTCATCGTAAACGTGTACTTACTACCGGTTTTCCAATAATAACAATGATCTACGTATATTTAACTAATTGCTCTCTCCAATTTCAGCAATTTATTTTCGATACTTAACCCGAGGTTGCTGTTCACGACGGAACCTAAAATAAAACGTGCAAAATGTTTTTCCCGTCACAATTCCAAGATGGGATTTCAAGTCTTTAGAGATCAGAGAATCTCAAAGTTGTGAGTTAACCCTGCACGTAATGTTGAAGGTTTATATTTTTAATTATGAATCGGGCCACCCCTAAAGCATATCCTGTTCTTATAAGACGTACGACGAAGAAATAATTTATGAAATGCAACCCCAAAGAGGTAATTAGGGGTACACGACATTAAAATTACATGTAACATCATTTTCATCGCAACATAAACATTTTATATAGCTACAAATATTTTGCATTTCGGTTTGGGAGGTTTTAATAATAGTACGTTTTCAGGTTAGCTGCGCGTAACTCAAAGGGACTTCAAACTGTTGTTATAATATTAATGCTAATAAAAATCCAGTGAGACAGATTGAGTACCGCTGCACAAAAATGGGGATCCATCAGTAACCTGCCACTCTTAATAACGAGATAAATATATCGTTTTGCATAACAGACAATAAAATTGATAGAGCCGTTTTGTGTATATCTGAAATACGAGGAAAATTCTGAAAATAGAGTTGTTAGAGTAGCCTTAGTTTATCATGCACTTGTATTTTCTAAACCACCTATCATCAGGTGCCGGTTTGACTTTTCACAAAAACTTCGTAATGGACAATTTTTCAATTTGAGGTCGGTGCCAACCATTGCACCAATAAAAAAGTATTAATAATTGTAAGATGTGTTTCATACCTTATTAATACTTCTTAAAATACAAAAAAAAAATTTACAAATTTCGTAACTCGTAGAATAATATTAGAATAATTTATTGAGTGTAGTCGCTACATATTATTTGTTATTATACCACATTATTTGTTATTATTTTTAGTACAAAAATAGCAAACTAGTAGACTGTGCTGTTGTCCAATTAATGTTAGTTTATATAAGACTAGCTTTTACCTGCGGATTCGCTCGCATTAAATCCCTTGAATAAATATCAAAGACCATTACATTTCAGTAGAAATAACTTGGCCGTCGGTAATACAGCACCTAGGGTTTGCATTTCATTAAATAATATATACTTACTGGAATGCTAGATGGCATTGAAGTTGCTAGATTTTCAAATTCTTTGATAAACAATCATATCGGCGAAAATATTTTTTTTTACCCTCCGTAAAATTGTTAAAAAAAATTTAAAAGTATCCTATGTCCTTCCTAATACCTTTGAGAGTATGTGCACAAAGTTTCATGATAATCCGTCGAGTAGTTTCGGCGTGAAAGCGTACAAACAAACTTACATTCACAACTATAATATTAGTAGGGATTCAAGGCTTTAGATCTTAGGAAATAATTCAGTATGAATGAGCACAATTCCTGATTATAACGCCTGCCGAAGCCATCGAGTTCGTCGCAGCTAACATAAATATAAATACATATGATTGTGGTATTAATAGCACAAACACTGAGGCATATTGATTATGCGGCCAGTACCCCGTCCGTTCCAACCGCAGTGGCCACAACTTCCTCTGATTCCCGCGGGCAGCACTCCTTTATATCCATCCCTAAAATAGAATCGTAACCGACGAGGGGATTGGCCGCCTGGAATTAATTAATATTCTCCATCACTTTATAGAAATTATTATAGATTCTTCTATAATCCTAACAACTAAGATCACCTCATTTGAAATGGCAACTGCAGCCCACACAGAATCGACTTAAAAATATATCATTACGAAATGAGAAGACCATATCAGACAGTATTATTACCTAATCTTATGTTTTAGGAATACCTAAAAACCGTTCGATCTTTAAATTGGTTACAGTGAGCATTTGGCCGCCGTGACCACTTATTACCATGCGGCGTGCGGAAAGTTAAACACCGAATACCTTTTAGGTATACAATTAAAAGTCAGCAAAGAAGCATGGTGGTGGTAGAACCTATCCAGGTTCGACCGGATCAGTACCACCAGCGCACCTGTTTCTGCTGTGAAGCAACTCTTGTGAGTTCTGGTTCAGTTTCAAGGGTGAAGTGCCGGCACGCTTTGGATAAATGAGACGACAAACTCAGGCCTCAGGAGTAGCAACGCAGCTGTGACCGACCCTGAACTGGACAATAGTCCAATTCGAGGTTGGAAACAGTTGTCATAGGTTGTAATGCTCACTTAGCATATGACATGTAATATACCTGTGTTGCATGTCAGTTTGCTACTCTTATTAAAAAAAAATTGTTATCACCTCTGCCTAAAACCAGTGAAGCACCAAGGGCAATGAGTCGCCAGCTTTATTGGAGAGCTCTTTTTGCACCTTCGTGATGAATCACATGCCATAACGTTCGGTAAAAACCTTAGGAGAAAGGGCATTCCGCATTACGCCGTCCGTAGAAGGAACGATTCTCAAATACATTATTACATAACACTTGTCATCATTTGCTACCTTATTTCATTGTCGGTTACAATAATCAAATACACTGTGTAATACAAAGGGGCTATACATCTAAACTGTCCTCATAAACAATGCTATATGTTTCCTAGTGTGTCTGCACCCACCTTATAAGGGCAGCTCATATTTATTAACCGGTCAATTACAATTTACTTCACTGGGAAGCCGTCTTCACGCCTTCCGCTAGGGATCCTTTTGTATGGCGGTTACCTGGTTCACCTGGTATTATGTGGTCAGTGCAGCCCATGATAACCGTAACTAATGTCGACTTGGGTCATTGTTCGCCCTTCATTCAATTTAATTGTGGCTCACCTTAATGAGGATAGTAATTCAAACATTACAATAACATAATGGCCGTTTGCACTAATCAAAAATTACGTTAATTTTTAAAATTCTAGATATACTTTGATTTTTCTCTTCATGTATGTACGTGAATAAACGCGAATAGAATAACTGTGCAAAATTTCAAATCAATTGGACGTTTTAAAGTGCTCCAAAATCGAGTTCCAAGATTCCGTTACACACATACATACAGGCGAAGTTAATAAAAGCGTATTAAAAAGAAAAAAATACAAATACATTTAGTCACAACTACATTTAGTCATCACCAATTTTTGTCAATGTCACCTATCGTAATGGGGCTGGCTAAAAAAACGTATTCACTGCGTTATTTTGATTTATTGTATCTGGTATTTATCATATCTCTTGTTATGGTCCTAACAATCATAGTTGAACACTAAATGGTACAAATAAAAAAATAAAACGTTACTGTAGTGCCAAAAATAGTAATGTTACTTGTGATGGTAACATATCCAGGTTCAACTGGGTCAGTACCGCCACATCTATTTCAGCTGCGAAGCAGCTCTTACGAGATGTGTTTCGGTTTGAAGGGTATGGGTGCCGGCACGCGTTGGATAAATAAGGCGACCAACTTAGTCCTCAGGAGTAGCAACGCAGGTGTAACCGATTCCGAACTGCACAATAGTCCACTTTGAGCGTGGTTACAGTTGTCAGCTGCACTGGTCACTTAAAACCAGGTGAACTGAATTCCAATCTTCTACTCTTACAACAATTAGAAAAAAAAACTGTAAATTATAATGAACCACATGAAACTTAAGTTAACTCTTAATTGTTCCCGTTACCTAATTGATCGGCCAACCATAGTAATGTCTTAATTAATAAAAACTTCGTACTTGCGACGCGACGATATTTAAAACTACTTAAGTACAGTCGGAGACAGAAATGAACTTGATATATTACGTTACACGAATCGAGTTTTCCATGATTATGCATTCATTGAAATTTTTAATTGAACCATCAGTTATTTAGATATGTTTTTAAATGCTGGGCGCATTGCGGGTGGCGCGTAATTAATGATAGATTTATTAACACCCTGAATGCAGCATCAATCACACGACGCCAGCTCTAGGATTTAAAATGTATGGTGATTAGTAGATGAACTTGTGCTTTGAAAGAAAGATGGAGTAAAACATTTATTTCGGTAACATACTTTTTTTTTATTGATATAAGAGTAGCAAACAGGCGTCTAGTTCACCTGGTGTTAAGTGAGCACTGCAGCCCATGACAACTGAAACCAACCTTGATATGGACCATCGTCCATTTCTATATCGGTCAGAGCTGCATTACTACTCCTGAGGACTAAATTGGTCACCTCATTTACCCAAAGCGTGTCGACACCTGCACCCTTCAAACTGAAACACAACTCGCAAGAGTTGCTTCACAGCAGAAATAGGT
>DWHE01000464.1:0-10340 GCA_018247495.1 Satarupa nymphalis | reverse complement strand
ATTACATGGATCCGTTTTAGTTGGCCATAGTGATTCACGTACCGCTCTATAAACGCTAGTCCAGAGACACTTGTGCTCTAACGTTATTCTGTACAATAGATTTTATTCAAGGTTCCTTAGATTTGGTTTATTATTAAATAAGTTTTTATTTACGAGTTTATCTAACTGGAATGCTGATCAATCACTACGGTATAACACTAACTAAACTCAAAATATGTCTCAATAAACAACATAGCCAGGTGAGGATTATACGTCCTACTACACCACTATCAAACAAGCCATAAAGTGAAATTCAATTGATCCCTCCACAATTACACAAGCTACCTCTCTTTATCTATTTAAATAAAATGAATCTCTTACAATTTGTTGTTAAATACAAAACTTGACAACGGCTGGACTGGACCGATATGGCTAAAATCGATTTCGATATATTAGACTTTAGATTAGTCCCAATAAGGTTTAGAGGAAATAAATAATTTACATAAGCTGCCCGGAAAATTCGAAAATAATTGAAAGTGCTAAATATATAAACGCGTAGTGATTAACAAATTTTTTTTTTTTTAGTTAACATATGAATATTCTAAATGTTTCAAATCGATCACATTCCAGGCGAATCAATAAAAATTTAAATGAATCTTGGAAGTCTGTTATGTAAGCTAGTAATTGTTCAAATATATACAAATTACGACGTACATCAACAAAACAATTATTTAATGACATCAACCCCCAAATCAGGATCAAAAAACTTGAAACATTACAATACAGACTAAAAAAAAAATATTTGTTTTTCAACCTCCAACTGGCATTCGTTAGGGTAAAATTAAATTAAATTACAACACTGGCTAAGCCACGGCTAAATACCGTTAAATACAGACTGAGCTTATATTGGCGGTTTAAGAGTAGTTAGTAAGTTTCGATGAGTAGGTAATTTTTATTTTGAATAGTGAATAATGTATCTCAAGGATCTTTCGGCGAAGGTCAACGGCGCGTGACACGACCCGTTCTTGCGAGTGACCGCGGCCGCTGCACGCTCACACGCACCCGTCTATTCCATTTGTAATTAAGTTGGTCACAATGGAACCTCCAATGTCCATGATTTTGTATTATTCATACATGACTCAAAAATAATTTGTTTGTATTAATACAACAATGCACATTCGACGAACATTTGTATTATTAAGATTTATTTGTCCATTCTTTCAACTTTGTTTCAACAATGTAATTAGGAGATTTTGTTTTGGGAACTACATTGCATCTAAATTAAGTCAATTCTTCGATCAACATCTTCATTGTGAAAATGAACTAAAGGATAATTTTATTATATTTGCGTGTGAATTGTAGAGAGAAAAGAAAGAAATTTGTAATTCTACAGATAAATCAACTTACGGTTTTTCTTTTGATCGTCGGGTTGATACTTGCGTATAGCAACAGACACTGCTTGCTCGATGCTGCGAACGTACACCCCTGGTTGGCGTGTCATCGGCGTGAAGTCATGTTGGCGTGGTTCAAAAACGTCACGAATACCAAGCTGTGAACCATGCGTAAATAATAACTATAACTGTAAACTTTCTGTCTTTTTTAGAGCTGCATTACGTACTGTGAATTTTGTAATGTGTATTTATAACAGCATAATATTTCATACTTCAGATCGGACTCATTTTTTGAGAAACTAGGCTATGTAGTGCGGGTTACGCAGAAGATTTTTTTTAGTGATTACTAACAAGCTAATGTTTCGTATTACTAAATATGGGGGGGGGGGGTTGTTTTATTAAATCTTAAGATACTTATCATTATTCAAAAAAATATTTGTCCTACAAAATGTATGTTTTTGATCCCAAGAGTTCTCTTCTTCCAACATGTATCGATTACGAGGAGGTCATCAAAAATGATTACTAACCAGCTAATTTATTTTTTTACTGTTGCTTAGTTAATATTTATAAAATTTATCCCGCTACCCCTGTTAGCTACCACAATCAAGAATTTTTGTAAAGGTTGGGCGTCTCATCAAAGTGAAGTTACGTAAAATTAGCTTGTTAGTAATCACTAAAAAAAAATATTCTGCGTAACCCGGACTAATATCCATACTTCACTGTCCCGCACAAAAACTTATTGACGGTGAAACCTGTGAAATATTATATGAAAATGTTCCATTGATTGGTTCAGTGTTATACAAAGCCAAGGATCCTCCTTGTTACCTAGCACTATCTATATCTATTACATAATCGTAATTTTAATTATGACAACCGATATCAACTGAGTAACACGCTTTGTAAAGCAACGCACACGAAATCACTCAGTATCTCTAATGACTAAATTCGATGTAGCATAGTTGTGCATAATATGGTTTTCGATTAGCCAGCACAATTTTTATTTGAGAAATGTCGAAAGTAAGTAAAGTAGCCAATAACTGGATTATAATTGGTACCTTTTGCAAGTCCGTCGTAAGTGCCACATGACCTTTGACTGTAAAACTTGGGACAATTGCGCGGACCCGTCGCGGTCGTAACGCCGCGTGCACATCTGACAGGTCCGATTCTCGCGCCATGCGTGCTAGCAGCCGGCCCAGCTCCGCTGCACCCTCCCGCGCCGGCAGCACAACCAGCAGGTAATAACGGTCGCTGTCCAGAGGCAAACGAAGCGCCGACGCTTCCAAGTGCGGCAAGTACGCGTGCTCCAGGACCGTATCATACTGCATGTAGGTCACCTGTTTGAAAATATAAGTAATTATATACCAAACTATTTAACTAATAACTCAAATGCAATGCAATTAAGTTCTTACACATGAGATTGGCATATTCGACTTATCAAAGAATATTGTTTATTATTACTCTTCAAGCCTCTATATAATTCGTGTGGAGGATGGTATATTAATTATAGAGCCCCATTGGAGTTTCAAAAATCAATTTAAAAGTTGTAAGAATAGTCGGGCAGTGCAGTGTGTTCGTGCATTGTGTATTGTAGAAGAGGATCAAAAACCAAAACAGCCTGCGGTCGTAATTGAAAAAACTGCTGTTCAAAAATCGAATCTCTGTGATTAGGAGTATCATAATATATTTATTAGCTTTTTTTACTCAGTTTGTATTTAGGATATGGTTCGGGTACCTTCTTTGTGAGAAACTAAGAGTGAGATTGTGTGCCTATTAAACAAATCAAGAAAAGGTTTGTCGAGTCTTCAGTAAGTCCACTTTTCGAACTTTGTTATCCTCATTTAATTTACTTTGGAGACTGCTGCTATCACTGACGTGGTTGGAGTCGAATATACCGTTACTATTTCATTTCTTTGTATTCGACTTCATTCTCCAGTTAAATGTGGATGTTTAAAGTTCAAATGTGAATGGATCGAATTCCGTCGCACCTAGCTTGTTTTCATTTGACAAGCCATGTGCCATTAGGCAACATTGATGCCGAGGCGGAAATAATATTCGTAAAGAAATACGATTCAATATTTCCTCGATCGCAGGTGCAATAAAAAAATACTGCGGAAAAACTTATGAACAAGTGACATTTCAAAAACAATATAACTGTAATACGATTTTTAAGGAAATTAATTTAGATTTGGAATTTCCAATAAAATTAACCATCGAACTAGTTAAGCCAATAACTGAAAACGCTAACTTCATAGATAACCAGCAATTAGGTTCACGGTCACCCTCATGGTGAGTAGAGTCACAAATACGTTGCTGGCTATGTAGGAGAGACTTTGTGTAAATTACAATTCATACTAACTTGTACATTTCTCAGTCCATTTACCAAAAACATTTTATCCGTGTCCAATTGCGTATTTAGGTTTGCTATAGCTGGTGGTACATCAAAGGAACGATAAATTAAGTAATCATCTATTATCGGCGGTTTCGTAAGTATATAATCGTCTTGCGATCTCTTTCGTCTCTCCAGAGTTTCCAACGTGGAGACAGGCGTTGAATCTGATGGTATATCATTATTTGTAGTTATGTCTGTTTGCGATGTTTCCGAGACCGTGCTAGTGCCTTCTGTAACAGTCATTTCACTAATTTGCATAGGTGTCATAGTCGTAGAACTTTCTGTCGTTCCAGTCGTAAAATCTGATAACGATGTGGATGTTATTTCACTCAATGTTAAATTGTTATCGTTATTTGAAAAGTCCGTCGATGTTGCAATAGACGATGAAGGGGACGTTTCAATAGTGGTTGTTGCTGTATTCGTTAATGTTGTAGACATCTCAGTTAACGTAGACGGAATTGTGGAAACAATTTGGGCAGTAGAAGTAATCGGTGCATTACTTTCTGTGGTCGATATGAATTCAGTGGTTGATTGAAAAGTTGTTGTTTCAGGGAGTATAGCAGTTGTAGACTCGGCATTAGATGCAGCAGATGAAGCTGTCACTGTAGTTTTATCTCTTGGATCTATATCAGCGATTGTTTCTACGTCTGGATTAGTTGTAGTTTCTTCTTTCGTAGGTGTCGTGGTAGGATCTTCGCGTCCTGTAACGCTTTCCGTTGAAATAACGGTTGTAGGCGCAGTGTCATGAAGAGTTTGCTCTGTAGTTGTAGACATATTAACTTGATCATTCAATCCTGGGACTGGCGTTGGTATTTGATCATTCTCTAAATCGAAGCCGTAAAAGCGTAAAATTTTTTTGTAGCTCTCATTAAAAGTGACATTTTCATTGTTCAAAGCTAATCCTGCAAGGAAACCTTCCTCTGGAACAAAGTAAGTCTGAAACGAAATTAGTAAAATTAGATTTAAGATCAGTTGAAACTTATTTATTTAAATCTTTTACTTCTCTACGTGCGTATATCACTGAAATCCTAAACGGCTGAACAGAGTTTGATGAAAATTCTTGTATGTGTTACCAGTAATTCCTTTGATTGTTTAGATTCATAATTTGACCCGTTATCAATATGGTTTTAAAAAACTTTAATTTTTAGTTTTTGACGAAAATATAAAAAGGCTATTAAATAATTTGTACAGGACAGACAACGCCTGTAATTGTTGTTGTTTCTGTAATTTTTTTGTTAATTTGTTTGTATTTTTTTTAAAAATATGGACTAATGGCGAGCTATTTCTAGAGATTATTCGAACATTTCATTTAGTAACAATTAATATATACATTTGTTTTAAAGTATTATACACAGAAGAAGTTGAGGGTTGGAGATAATTATAACACAATTTCATTAAAGTTATAACTTTAACGCAAATTATACAACGCATTCATTTTAAAATAAAAGGCCCTTCGGCCTGTTTCCCAGTTTTTAAAATATAAAAATAAATTGATTTTGAAATACGTATAAGAATTAATTCGTATACATTTTGTAGATTTATTGTGAAACATTTACAAAAGTTTTATATGACTCACTTTCAACGTCCGATGTATATCTCTGAAACCAATTCTCATTACATTCCTATTCCAAGGTAATTGCATTCCGCGCTGAATCTGATACGACGATTCCCCGTCAACTCCCTCATACAAGGCCACCATGATCCCGATTAAACCGTAGGGCGAAAAAGCTATGTTGTTTTCGTTCAAGAAGTTATGTTCTGCCATAACTTTTAAACCAAATTCGTTCGTAATATCCACCATATGCGCCAAAGGTGTTCGACCGGTGTCCCATAGTTTGATTTCTATGGGAACTCCGTAATCTGAACACAATACGAAAGATATGGAAGCGCAAAAGGAAATTAAGCGCGCGAAAATACCACGAGCGGCGAGGCGCGTGCGTCCGCGCGCCATCATGTCTGGACTGTAGATCTGTGGAAGCGCATCACGCGTGCCGCTGGCCGCATCGTGCGGCCTGCGAATCAATCTACCTGTAAGTTAATCTTCGTCTAATTCGTATGGAGACCCCCACGTCGGTGAATGCCCTCTGGAAATTAATGCGAAAAGACTCGCATGTGCTTTGTTAATCGTACACTTAGGTAAGTGGATACTATACAAAAACTTTGCCGTTTCGTGAGATGCTTGACCAGTGTTAAGTATTATAATTTTGACATTTTCAAATTGTCATTTATAATGGACATAACGGTTTTATCAGTTAGTTGATAAATATACACTCGTTTATTGAATGCGTCAGATATGAGTGATTTATATTCAACGGTGTATTGGCAATAAGAATACATTTACCATCCTACTTAATAAGGCAAACGAAGTCACGTCATTTATTATTTACATATTTAGAAGTTTTTACTAACAATACATTAAACTCGATATGTTATGTCTCTGTCGCGTCAGGATAACAAACTCAGAACTTGCATCAGTAGCATTACTTTTAAGTCAACGCTACTTGCGAAATTTTACAAGTTTTCCCTAAGCGAAGTGAAAATTATGAAGTTGATAGTTTAAAGACCGATTTCTTATTCCACTAATAAACATAAATATAACTTGTAATCTTGTTTTTTCTCAGAACGTTGAACTATTCCAATACGCAAAAATATTTGCATATCGAAAGGTAGTTCAACTTAAGTGAGCGTTTGTAAAAATGTTATCGACAGTTTATCTGGACTTAGATCTACAACTAAAAATAATTTTAATTTTTTTGCAAAAGAAAAAATACTGCACGGAAAAACAACTGATAATTAAAATGATAATTAACTAATACTTCGATTAACATAATACAACGATGTGAAGACAAATGTATTTTATAATTAGAAGTCATACTAAAGGTCGGACGACTTCTTCTGCACTGATGTATTTTATATGAAGCCTTAGTACTATTTTGGGTTTGGGCTCCAGGATAAACAAGATTTAACGAGATATCGGCGTGTATAGGGTAAGTATACACGACATCAATTTCTGCAGTGTTTTATTAAAAACCAGGAGAAACAAAGGACGCGATGTTGTGACTATACATTTAAAAATGCAGTTTGTTTATTAATGTGCGCACATGATAAGTTATAATTGTTTCACGAATAAAAACAATTTAAATATTGCTTTTCCAAATAGCGCCATCTATGCCATCTATGTAAATTTAAAAAAAACGGTACCATAATACAAATCGAGTTCTCAAGCATCAGTAAATGTCATTATATGCCAACTGTTGAAAACAATGATCTTTAATATGCAAGATATGTAGCATCGCCTTGTAGAACTTCGCCCCCAGATAAAAATATACTACAGTGTTTTTACTATTTCGCAAAAAACTTAAAAAAAGTTCATTACATTACACTTTCACCCCAAAAATTGATAGCCTCCACTCTTCCGAAATTAGATTACAAACATAAACTATATATATATAAATATAAAATAGAGGGAGTATATAATTCCTGTTTTTTTTCTTCACAACGTACCTTTCGTTCATTTATTAATTTTTTCATTTATCTGTTATATTTTCGTGATTACCATTTTATGAGTAATTCACATGAAATACAATAAGTTCGTTATCTTTCTTTTAATAATCTTTAGATCTTTTATTAATTTTTTATTTCTTAAAACCTTCATCAAGGCATTAGCTAATCATGATAACATTAAGTATCTGTGCAAGCGTGCCTACTTATTTTTGGAATCTGTACCAAAACGTCATCTTATATCAAATGCAAATTCAAGTCTTTCAGAGCTATCAGATTATCAATTGTATTCAATTGTGGAATTGATATCATCTGATTGGGATATTAAAATGAAGGCATGATTTTTAGACTAGAAATTTTATACTTCAGTTATTCAATATTATAGTGCGTTCAATGCTTTAGATGGGATGGATTGATCGCTACTCAAATACCCACTTGCTGTACCATCTAGTATTCAGGTTAGTAACATAATTTAGAACTGATTATACGCTTATGTATATAGTCTAAAGTAAGAAGACTTTCTTGTTTAATAACGGGCTTATAAATTGGAATTTCGGCATACAAATATTTAGTTTCATTTAAAGGATTACAAATACTTTTATCCAAAGGGAACACCAATTGTATCAATTTACATATTAAACATTATAATTTACTTTTTTTTCCTCCGTAACGTACTGACAGATTAAGAAAAATATCGTTTTTACTTGTTTGAGATCATACTGCTATAAATCCAAACTAAATATGGTAAGTAAATGTTATATTTATTTTAAACTTTATATCTGAATTTCATTTAAAGGAAATTTGTAAGTAAGTAAATGGGTGAAAATACCTATGCATATATATATAAGGCCAAAATTCTGGTGATGTTTTGAAATAGTAAAAAAATGATTAAATTATTTTTAACACATGCATCTATATGATTTAAGTCATTAATAATAAGAGAATAGCTGTACTTGATGTGTACTCAGAATTTGATATACTCGCGCTTGTTGTTTTATCAAGACACATCAAAAAGTATGCAGGACAGTTGCACTATGACTGTTGTTATGACTTTATATTTTTATTGTATGGCCAACAGTTCTAATTACCAGTAAAAATTATGGAAACTATTTAAAGGAAATGTGGTTCATGCTCTGCAACATCATCCAAGGTTTTAAAAAGAAACATAACTGTGTTGTTCCTATTAAAGAGCTTAATTAGTTTATATTGAAGTACCAACATATAGACATTTCAAATTTAGTATCTAGTTGGAACACCTCTTTCTGCGAGATAAATGGATCATAAAACTATAAAAGCAGATGTGAGTTGATTTAATTGATTAAATCTGATTGATCAGAAAATAATAATAAAAAATGTCTGGATTAACTGAGAATAATGATGTTCCACATATATGTATCACTGCAGTTTAATGTGCAAGCCATTACTATGACTACTTACCAACAGGTGGTTCGTCTGCAGGCCTGTCCATCATACATATAGAATACAAGTAGGTGCTCATAATTAAATTAATGATCTTGTTGTGGTTATTTTTTTTTTATCATAGTATGTTATGGGTAAGTGGTATTGAGTGTATTTGTAGAACCTTTTGGGTACCAAAAGTTACTTCAGAGAGGTTTTCTTTAAGCATATATTATATGTTTGGCTTATGTAAGTATCAGTTTGTAATAATTCTAAATATTATAATTAGAGCACAATAATGAAATAATTGTTCTGATATTTTTATTTTATTTTACAGTTGCATGAATTTAAAAAAAACAGAAGACAAGAGACATTTCTATTTAAAAAGTGACTGTGAACATTGTGAGTTTATGATCGATTAATGGTCATAAACTGTCAAGTGTAGTGCATCAAGATGGACCTTCCAGACTGCCCACCTGGTACCGAGGGTTATGAGGACACCGTCACAGAAGTTCCAAGAAAACCTGATGAGAATTCCAGTACTAAGGTAAATATTACATTTTATATTTATTTTTAGATACTTGTCACATGTGATGAACTATATGAACTAATATCATACAACGAAATTTATCACTAACAATGAAAGTATGATTGGTATATTCACCTTTGGTTTGGTTTGGTTAAGGAAGCAGATTTTAGACATGAAACCCATACGCTTATCGTTTTATTTTCTTTTATATCTTTTCAGGTATATAGTTAAATATTTTAAAATAAAGATGTATAAAGAAGGGCATCAAGTAAATAGTGTATTTATTATATTATATCAAATCAGTCAATCGATGTAACAAAAGTATTCTTTAATTTAAACCACCATTATTCAAAATTTCAAATCTAAATTAAGTAAACAAACAAAGTAATAGTATACAAATCAAAAATTAATTAAACCATACTTAAATTCAAAACTACATTTTTTTTTAAATCCAAAACTAAGTATCTTAACCATAGGTTCCTAAAGTAGGTGCCGCGAAAATATGCCAAGGGTGACGCCAGTGGAAGAAATGACTTGTGCGTTTTTCTTCTACTTATCTTTGTGAGTCTACATTCTCCACATATGTATACATAAAATACAGACACAGGACTTTCTGGGTGTAGTGGTTTGAGGGTAAAATTAACTAAGCTTCCCAACTAAGCTTCCTAACGATTTAATGAAAAGTTCATCCAAACAGTTTCATTCATCACATTAAAGATAACTGACTATTAAATTTGCACCATTTTTCTTCTATTCTTCAAACCGATTTAAGGCTACCCGTGCCGCAAAATATTTTTCACCTATAAGGGTGTCGCGAAATATTTTTCCATCGATAAAGGTGCCGCGGCGAAAAAGGTTTGAGAACCAATGATCCAAATGAATACAATGAACTGAGGTACTCCATACAAAATACATTTTTAACAAAATTTCAGACATACTTTTATCCTATTTTAGAAATCATGCTTAAATCTAAATCACTCTCGCTCACACTCTGCCTAATTTCATAAAAAAAACCTCAGCTTTGATGTTTCAATATCATGATTTTGTAATATGAAAATGAATCACATTTCTGACTATGGAATTCTGTTGTCTTCATTGAAAAAACGGTCTATGATTGCCCTTTGAACAAAAATAAGGGAACTGCTCATATCTG
>DWHE01000463.1:0-10342 GCA_018247495.1 Satarupa nymphalis | reverse complement strand
TTACATTATAATTAAATAAGACAATGTCGAGGGTACCAGAAGCAACATTAAGATACCGGCTCGCTCTCAAAAAGAAAGAATTTTTTCTACATATAATTTGTTTTGGATTTTGGAATATATAGTGGAGCAAGAATTCTGGTTGATCTTGGTACTCGAAATAGAATGTTACTAAATAGATGTATTATTAGTTATGCTCCCAACGTGGCGTGGGTGCCGGTACGCTTTCGATAGATGAGACGACTAACTTAGCCCTCAGAAGTAGCAACGCAGCTGTGACCGGTCTTTAAATGGACAATAGTCCAATTCGACCAATCGCCATTAATTAAGTGCCAATTTAGTGGTAGAATACACATTCTTAAAACATAAACAAAATAACAGATATTCGCCAGAAATAGATGATAAGTTTTTTTTTATTGATATAGAGTTGCAATCGGGCATGCAATTCACCTGGTGTTAAGTGATCGTTGCTGCCCATGCCAACTGGACTCGAACGGGTGGTACTGACACAAATGAACTTGGACTGGACAGGTTCTGTCACCCTAATGGAGTCCTATCCCTGCTAGAAAAATGTCATAGAAAGTCATAGGAAAAAAATATATACTGTAAGATTTTTTTGATTTACTGGTACACGTATGAGCCAGACAACATTTACTTTTAAATATTTCATGATATATTATTTTATGAGTAATTGCGTGATCAAATATGCATTTGAAACCTTATAGAATATTTTTTATGGGATTATATGAATTTTTTCCAGCAGGAATCTATCCCTGCAATATTCTCAGCGCTAAAAACCAATTTTAATTGCGATCGGGTGAACGGTACAGAAGTTAATATACTACAGCGCCATCTAGTGGCAAGCAGCTATCAGTAGAGTTAAGTTCTATGGTTTTCGGCCAAACGGTTTTGTTAGGATTTTTATTATTAAAATATTATTATTATAAAACGATCAGTCATTTTTGTATAAATAATCTATACCCCCTACTGGTGCACAAACTATCTGAGTACCTATATTTATTTACATCAATAGATATATATATGTATACAAGAATGACGTAAATAAGTTCAACGGTATCGAAAATAGACTGTGGCGTTATTTAGGAACAACAAAGTGTTATAACTATATATGTTAAGTTTAATATATGTCGGAAATTTGTAGATTCATTAAAGTTTAATTCTTACCGAAAATATTAACACTAATTAACTTTTAAATTCCTAGCGAAGCGGGTCGGTAGCTACAAAAAAATCCCCATCCCCATATCTATACCGATCTATAAAAAAATGTCAACTTTCATGAGGTACAGTCAAACTGTACTTATCGGAGTCCATAAACGCATATATGACAGTCCATGGCTTGTAGCAAGTTCAAGATTAATTAATTGTACACCTACAGAATTCGAAAAGCAAAAAAAAATCAAACAATATCCAGCCATGACCCATAATCTGATATTAGATATCTTAAATTAATAATATTTTAATGGCATATCTGTGTTACACTTATCTAATCATTTATCTTTAAATACTATGTATAATATCATCATTAGTCTGATATAAGCACAAGTGAGAAATGATACCAACGTAAATACAGAGATGTAATGAACGTACTTATACAATGTTTTTAAATTATAATTTGTAATTTTTTTATTTACTTTAACTAATTCAATGAATTTGTATTTATTCTGTCAACAAGAAGACGCAAACTGCAGCACAGATCTTATTGAAATCGTTTCAGTGTAGCCGTTTTCCATCTATTAAAACTCTGTGCCATCACTGTTACGTTTTTTTACTCTGGGAGCCGAGAAAGAACCGGGATTTGGTTCTAAGGGACTTTCCCGTTTATAATGCACCCAATCAGTTATAAATTTAAAAAGCAATTTTAAATGTGTGGGCGCCAGAATTCACATAACCCATTATAATATAGCTGTCAGTCTCCTCGGGTAATTGTAATCGAATTATGGCACGGTCTTATCTAACATGAGCATGATCCAATTTTATAGTTATTTAAGATTGTCATGGGCTACAGAATCAGTTATTAATTTTGTGAATATTAAGGTCATTTCATTTCAATTTTTAAATATCAAATATTATAAAAGGCTTATTAAATAATTTATTCGATTCATTAATCTAATAGCGAAATCGAACTAAGGTCAAAATTGACAAAACTCATAAGATGTTTTTCATAACTGTAAATGCTGATTTCAGCATTTTAATAAAAACAGTTATGTTTCCAGATTTTCACGAGTATGAAACCCTTAAAACGTATTCTTTAAATTGAAACTACGTTTTACTTATTCTTGTTATTTCTTTATCGCAAAATGATTGTAATTATTATGCATAGCAATACTTTGTCGCCGAATTCCCTGATCATAAATTAATGTTACGATTACATCATTTTTTGTAATGTCAATACAAATGTCAAAACATTCAACTTTACTCCACCGATTCGATCCGATAGAAATAAGTTTCATTTCATTACATCTTCTATTTTTAAGTAATATTTAATGGTGTATCTTTAAGGCCCTTAATATTTAAACACGCTTAATTTTAATTTTATTGTGTTATCAGGAACAACTCGTAGGTATATTTGAACTTTATTCTCATTTTATTACGTCGTAATTTTGCCATAGTTGAGAGTGAATTTTCGTTTTGTAATATAACATATTGTATTAGACAAAATTCTGTGCACCGTTAATTTTTAAATCACATGAATTAAGCAGTTGACTTGCATGCAAAATACATTTAACTTTTTATATTCTTAGGCAAAAGCCGGCATCAATCAGATGAAGTCTTGTTTCACTTTGTTTTATTGAGTGGATACTAAATCTTTCACATCATGCCTGCCGAGGAAAACGGATTGTTTTTCGAAAATAGTTCTCCATTAGTTCCACCTGAAAATCTTATGACTGGCGATCCCAGCATATCACAAACTCTGTCTCCAGTACAGATACAACAAGAATACTTCGAAAATCTTCCCGATTGTGATTGGGTTCTGTAAGTCTAATATTTTATTATTAATTTAATATAAAAGGTATACATAATCTATTTTTTTCAATTTTTAATGTTCTTATGTAACAGATAATATTATTGTGAAACAATGGAATACTTAGTATTAAAAAAAAATTACAATATTTTACATGTTATGAAAACAATTGATAAAAATGTGTATAGTTTTAAAAAAAATGTTATATACACTATTAAAATCAATACTAAAGGACAAACCAACTGATGACAACTGGTTCACTTTAAAATTAACTAAGAGCAGTGGTCACCTCATCTACTTCTAGGTTTCACCGCCTATTAAAATATATTAAAATTCAATTTTTTATTTGTATGTAGAACCTGGTTGGGTATTATAATAACAAATGGAGATGCAGTTCACCTGTTGATAAGTGATTACTGCAACCCATGGCAATTGTAATCTACATGTAATTGTACCATTGTCAAGTTTGAGGTTGCTCGTCGCCTCATATATTTTAAGCCTATGGACACCTACTTCTTTCAAACTTAATAAATTAGTTACTTTATAAATAGTTGTATTGATGATACTGAGTAAAACTTATATAGGCCCTGCCACCACACCTATTTCTATTGTCAAGGAACTGTTTTCAATTATATTTCAGTTTGAAAGGCATTATGAATGCTGCTACACAGGTTGCAATCAATGACCAATTTATTTTTCAGACAACAACCTAGCTGTGAACAACCTCATACCAGAAAATGTTCCTATTTAAGATTGGTTACAGTTATCAGTGCCTGCAGTTGTCACTTTGCAACAATTGTGACTGACCTCAACAGGACATTGCTCCAATTTGAGGTTGGCTAAAGTTGCCATGTGTTGAAGTGGTCATTCAAGTACAATCCCACTTACTGTTAAGATTAGAATAGCAAAATAATAATTAAAGCATAGTTGTTTGATTCCTATATTAATAATGTAGTAATTTATTTTTGTATGTATTTACAGATATGATAGGAGCAAACGAAAGTATTTAGTACAAAACATAGCTTTTGCTCTGTTTGGAAGCCCTAGTTCTGAAGGTGATCTGGCAAATCCTGTTGATGTTCAGGAAGATGGAGTGAATCTCGAAGGATACACTACCAGACAAAAGGAACAAGTTCTGAAAGTCTATGATAAAATATGCAAACAAAGTATGTTCTTTTATCAGAAATAATATGATCTAATTCATTACTAGTTTCATGGTAGTACTTAAAAAAAATTATTTTCTGCCATTGTGCAACAAAATGCTTAGAAGTCCAGTATTAAGTGGCTGTTCCATCATCTGTATCTTAAAAAATGTCATCATGGCAGAAATTGGAATGGCAATGGTAATTCCCTAATACAAATGGTGAAATCTATCAAAATAATATTTGTAAAAATTGCCCAATTATGGATTATAGTGTTTATTTATTTTTTCAGGCAAATATTCTCAAAACGATGGAGATATTTGTATGTCAGTTTTATTAATAATATGTGCAAAACCAAAGCCCCTAAAGTTCTACCAACTGGAACCATCAAACCATTGGATGGATCTTCATCAGAGAACTGACATTGATATGTGGTGTACAGCTGTATTCAGGATAAGAAAATGCATACCTACAACTGTTGGAGGTATGTTATTCATCTATTTCACTACTCAATATCTAGAAAGGTAACTTATATAATTGTCAAATATTATACATTTTGAGATAAGTATATTTTATTTATTTAGAATTTAATTACATCTGTGATTTTACTATAAATTCATAGTTAATTGATTTATCCGTGTGAATTAAAAACTAATATAGATTTAGTACTCAACTAAACCAAAAAATTGTATCAATATTACAGCAAAATCATGTAGAGTTTTTGTTGATGAAAACGCTAGAGTATACCATGACTGGGATTCATTTTTAACAAATAATACTCTGCCCAAGTGTGTCATGGTAGTCCCAGAAAATGGTGAATATGAAGGAACAATTATAGAGGTATGTGAATCACAGAGTTAATAATGATAATTTGTTTTTACATCAGAATTGGCGCTGGGATGCTGTATTTTCGAAATGAAAAACACTTGCAATAGTTGTTTCATAGATTTAAAAAAAAAACTTTATTGCCACACAGGTGTAAATTACAAAAACCATCAAATAATATTAAAATTAGATGAAATTAGACATGGTGTTGTTACTTACCTGGTTGAACATGTTCACATTGTATTTCACTGTTCACAACAAAATGTAATGTATTTGTAGAAATAGTTATTAAATTATACTTTATTGTATTTTTCATCATTAAATTATTTTTTGTAAATCTTTAAGAAATGAAATACCCTTAAGCATCACTTAGTTGTTTATTGTCATTATTAAAAAATGTTGTCTATACATGCGGGTTGTTTGAGGCAACCAATTTATTTATTTCAGGGAGACCAAGCATTTGCAGTGAAACTAACTGTAGCCCCAACACCAGCCTTGGGTTTGAAGGCTCGTGTCCTAAGCTCCGTGGATAAAGCTAGCACATTGGCGTCTTTTGGTGCAATCGGTGTCCTGGGAGTGGCAGCATTCACTCCGGTGGGACCTGTAGTGCTGCTAGGCGCCACTGTCGCTACCGTCACTACTGGGATATACGGTCTCGTACGATCCTCACTACACTTGCACGACAGGAGTGTGCATGAGCAGGTATGTTTTCTTATTTAAAAAAAATGTGATGGCAGAAACTATCCACATTGTGTTTCAGTTGGAAGGGTGTTTATGCTTAGATTATTTGAGGTGACCTACTTAGTCCTCGGGAGTAAGTGACTTCGAACTATACAATGGACCACTATGTGCCAGTTATAATTGTCACGCACTGCATTGATCGCTTGTTGCCAGTTTATTATTGGAATAAGAGTATATTTTATAAAATCCTATCTCGCCATTTCATTTTCGCATGACCTCTGCGGTCATTTCTTAAAGGAGCATCCAGTTATCTTTGTGTGACCACTGCTATTGTAACGTTACAGACCATCAGCCCTTCGGACGCGGAGGCGCGCGGCAGCTGGCTTAACATAGCGGCGTCTAGTGTAGGCCTGGCAGCCGGCGCGGCGTCCAGCCTGCTGTCGCGCTCGGCCGCCGCCGGCACCAACATGACCAAGGCGAGTAACGACCCAATAACATTTTAGTGATGGTAGAAACTTTCCAGTCGACCGTCAGTACCACCGCACCTATTTCTGCTGTGAAGCAATTCTTGCAAGTTGTGTTTCAATTTAAAGGGTGTGGGTGTCGGCACGCTTTGGATAAATGAGGCGACCAACTTGGTCCTCAGGAGTAGCAACGCAGCTGTGACTAATAGTTGGTGGTTGGTGTAAAAGGTAGGTTACAGTTGTCATGGGCTGCAACGATCACAATTGCATGACGGTTTGCATTATATCAATAAAAAAAAACTAAAAAATTTATGTTAATAGAAATTTTCTATAATTTTTACAAACACCAGTTCTTTTTGCATTTCTGGACACTTATTCTATGTGTAAGGGAGACTATCTAGTCTAATTATTGCTATCTAGCAATAATTAGATGCAGGTCACCTGGTGGTAAGTGATCACTACAGCTGTAACCAACAACAAATTGGACCATGTCCAGTTCTAGGTGGGTCTCTGCGGGCACCGATACAATTGTCATGGGCTGCAGTAACAACAACGCTAGAACTGCAACTACAGGTCCGTTTGTTACACTCATACTAATTTTTAAAAATCTGGATTTTTATTGCTGTTTAATTTTGCATCCTAGGCCGGGCAGGCACTGGCCGTATCCGTGGAAGTGCTCCGCCACGCTAACCTGGTAACTGGGGGCGCCGGCGTCGTGAATAGCCTTGTTCACATCATACTGAAGGTATTTTATAGTCCTTATGTCAACATGTCTTCAACCCGTTAACGGTATATGACACTCTCACACAAACAGGAAGTGGCCAGTAGCATAATCTGTTGCGCTCCTTCGATGTGCATTTAATTCAGAGTCAGTGGCAACAATTCCTTTTGGAAGTTTTTTTGCTGCACGAAAGAACAGGGTCAGTATCATGATGCCATCCATGTCTAACTGCTTGTAGTAGTCTTAGAAGTACCATTGTGCATGTCAATGACATTTACCTGGCGCCCGTAATTGGTGTGGTTGTGAGTTCATTGAACGCGAAGCTCACGAATGCTTCATTGATAATAAAGTTTAATTCAAACTTTTCAAGAAGCAAACTTATTTGTATTATTATATCTCATGCATATAGGTAAGACTTGTTGCATTTTTTATGTGATTACTTTTCTTTCATTGTTATTTCTTTGCGTTTCAGTATCGCAAGCACGGCGAACGCCCCACTACACTGGAGCTATTCCAGTTCACATCAGCAACGCTATTCTTCTGTCACGCCGCCATTTCGAACCGCACAGCACAGAACATCATCGAGGACGCACAAGCGAAGACCATCAATGAATACCGTACCACTCTCAGGAGCAACCGGCATAGGTAAGTAGGCAGAAAATAAATTTCAAGTTTATATTGACTAAATACCATAACTCCCATCCCTATTCCTTCAACGACCTTCCCTCAGCATATGAAGTCTTAATTGTCAATAATAATTGGTTGTGTCATTAGTGGTAGAATCCAATTGGGAAGCACCATTGGCACAAGACAGTCGGTCAATTGGTATAGACCACACCCATTTCCGCTGTCAAACAACTTGTTTCAGGTGCAGCGACAAAACTGTAGTTGATCCTCAACTGAAAAATCATTAATTTATGGTTACAGTTGACATGGACTGCAGTAATTTATTTAAGTAATCTGCGAAAGATACTAACGGAGTCGCTGGCATTTCATTTTCGCATTCTAGTTAGTAAAATAGTAAAGCATTTATTAAATCATGTTTCTTTTTTTTTTTTGCTCAGGAAAATTTTTGACAAAATCAGCGCCGAGTCCCGAAGGACCCAAGGGAACATCCAAGGCAACACTGAAGTTATTAGGGGTATCCAGAATATCGGCAATAAAGACCAATACTTCGCTGACGTGCTGAAAATTAATAAGGATGTGAACACCCATAAACTAAGGATTTCTATGACAGCGGACGGCCAAGTGAACTTGAATTCCGCACAAAAATTCAACCCGTCCGACTTGTATAGTATGGGAAGCGAAGAGAGAGCCAAGCTATTTTCAACGCTCGGACCAGCCACAGTTACAACGAAGAACGTGCCCACCATCATCTCGCCGTCCACAACCGCCGTGGGATATACAGAGGCAAATGAAGACGAACCTAGCATAGTAGTCGGCTTAAACCCCGGTGAGATTATAAGAATCGGGACCTATTTCATACGTATAAGCGCTTCCGGTACCGAGAGCATCGCTCGAATCCTGCAGGACCTCAGTCAGGACGTGCACGCAAACCTGATGACCGTCTCGATGAACGTTCTGTCAAAATTGCTACCGAGAGATATCGCAAATCTGAAACTATTAAGTCCCGATGAAGATTTGATCGTCCAAATCGTGAGGTTCGTATTCAACTACATGAAACACGAAAGGCCTCTGGGGAGCCCATGCCGAGACAGCGATAACGGCATCGTCATCATTTTAAAGGAATTTTTCCAAGATGGCGTCGTACGCCAGGACACTGTTATTTACTTAAAAGATCGTCTGGTCCAATACATAGAGCAAGAACTCCTCCATAGACAACAACTCAATCCGAATAAGAAGCAAATCATTTGTCAAATCTGTCAAGGCGTAAGATTCGCTTAGAAAAACTTAAAAAATGTAACAGTTATTTGGTTACAGAATAAAACGATCAATTCTCATTTCAAAACATTGGACATATTGAAATTTTGCAGAGGGCATCCGGTTTTTTTTTTAATTCCCATTAAAAAGGGAATAAATACTGTTTATATTGTACTTTACAAGATGCTCCATATGTGAAAGTCTGTAATTATAATAATAAATATTACTTTCAGGTATTTTTGTATTAGGTCAATTGGTTTAGTATATTTTGGCCGCGAGAGAAGCCGCGGTCTATATCTAGTTCTGCATAATCTGTTTTAATTTCGTTTTACCGATCTCGAAATTGACAATAGTCCAATTTGATATTGGTAGCTAACTGCATGCCCGTTTGCTGCTCTTCTACCAATAAAAAAAAGAAGATATCGCAAATGTGCGAAGCCGGGGTGGATTCTAGTATTAATTATAAAGATTATGTTTAATAATGCGCTTCATATGGGACACTGTACGTTTAGATGCAGTATTTGTTATGCAGTTCGGTGTGCGCTAGGAATGCGTCGATGAACTAATATTGGAAGCAGGCGGCACTGATCGGATCAAGCCGAAACTAAATGGCTATTGGTACTAATCATAACTCCGGATCCCAGACACAACAGACCGCCAAAACGATCGAGCTCGAGCCATTTAAATCATGTTTTGTCTTGGATGTGAACGCAGCTTTACTTATGCACGTGGCTATCAATTAGTCCTCGGTTTTTATATTGCTGTAAATTAACGAACGGGTATCCTGTTCAACTCGCATTAAGTAACCTAAAAAATTTATAGTTGGCTAAACAAAAAAAACTGAACTCTAGAGGATCTTGATACTTTATCGTTTCAAATTGGTTGTTGTTGACAGAAATCTTGGCAAAGCCGTAGTTGTAATAGTATCGAATAGTCGTAGCAAAAGGGGTCAGTGGCCTTAGAAAATTTAATACTTTTATAGTGTGAGCCAAATTCTTAAAATGGCAACTGAGATCGCGTAGTTTTGTGATTTTATACGTCTGTACTACAATATAAACTCATTATTATTAATAATGTATGATTATTATTTACCAAATTTTGAGGTCTTTGAGGTCGATTACAAATTCATCGACTGCAGTAATTTTTTAATGAAAGTGTACTGGGAGCCAGCTTCTTAGTATTATACCAATTAAAAAGACATTCACAAGTAGGTACTGAGCACATGTAATATTTGTACGGTTCTATTAAACTGCGTTGCGAAACGAGATCTATGTCCATTACAAGTATCAAATATACCGGGCGTTGTATAAAATTTTACGAATTGTACATTTAACATATGTTCCTGTTCGGGGTTTTGTCTGTCCGTGTGTTCATAAGGTATAGTTTCGCGTGTCAGCAATTATCGACAACGTGCGTCCTATGTCGCTGTGACACGGCCGGGATAAATATAGTGCGATATATTTAGAACTCTCACATGGAACCGCGACGCGGTGCCAAGTGGCTAACGAAATGTTTGCCGTACTTAGATACGTACGTACTTAGGTTTTTTTGACAATAAAGCTAGCAGACAGACAGGTGGTAGAACCTATCCAGGTTCGACCGGGTCAGTACCACCACCACACCTATTTCTGCTGTGAAGCAACTTGCG
>DWHE01000462.1:0-10344 GCA_018247495.1 Satarupa nymphalis | reverse complement strand
CTGTCCAAAAACAAAGCGTAAACAGCGCGAAGTTAATTTACAGACACAAGTTATGAGATAACAAATGGCTAGAAAAAAATATGCGACTACTATCTGTGCACGTGCACGAACGTACACAGCGTCCGTCTGAAGTGGCTGCGTCACTGAATAATTAACTCACTAATGGCCAGATCGCAAATAAACCCCAAATTATTGCACAACAACTTCGCCCGCTTGTCCCGTCTGCAAAACATGATTGTACACGGCAATGCTATTAAACGCGATTAAACAATCGTTTACGCTTCTGTCGTAGTTTACGTGGCCATAAATTAGATTGGAATGGAAAAATGCATTGAAATTTACATTTTAATTCATTTTCTTGTTGTTTAGTGCGATAGTTTAGAATCTATGTTAATATTTTTAATGGCATAAAAAAGCGAACATGCAGGCAAATCGCCTGGTGTTAAGTGATCACTGCAGCCCATGACAATTGTAACCAACCTCAACTTGGGCGATTGTTTACTTTGAGATCAGGCACACATGCGTAGTTACTTCTGAGTGGTTTTTTAGGTAGGATGACTAATCGACTACAAAATCGTCCATCTACTTAGAAAAGGAAAGCCTCCGAGTATTTTGGACTATGGCTAACTACATCGCAAGGTTTTTCCAAAATAAAAATGATAGGTGTCTGTAGTCAGGTACTAGAAAAATTGCGGAAGTGCAATTGTGAAAAGTGAATTGCGTCTCGTCAATATGAGGTCCGTGAGGTTCAAGTCGGTGCGAAACCGGCATAAACTCTTCGCTACTCCAGCAGATTGGTAGCACCCATAAAGGAAACACCGTAGTAAAAAAAAGGCTCTCATTCATCAAATTTTTCAATTAGGTGTAGCTTTTTTAAGATTTGCGATATAACAATCGCAAACTTCGTAAGCAATACCAAGTTTCTCACACCCATAAAAACCAACGTCCAAAAAAATGTAATTACAGTTTATTTACTTTATTTTCAAGTTTATTTTACTATTATCTTACTTCATCCTAATATTGTCATTGGGAAAATTTTGTCTCTTTATTTGTTATATTTCACAACTAAACTAAAATTATAATTTTTTACTGGTGCTAACCCGCGAGCTATAATAGTTATTACGAGCGGTTACATTAAATGAAATATTTTAGTTATAATGGAATTTTTATTATCACAACGTTTCAATAACGCGTAGGTTTATCTGTACGACCACCATATTATCAGTAAGCGGAATAAACCCGATATCCTGTTCCCTAGATTAGATGCGCTATGAGCTAAAACAATTATACTACGCATTGATTGTGAACCGGAGTACCGACAGCTTAGATCGGGTTTTGGACTTGCATCGATATATCTTCAAATTGCTAGGTTCGGGGAACTGCGGTTGCCCGTATCCCTACGTTGACTTGTATACAGGTTCATTGGGAAGATGCAATCTACGGCTCCATTGTCTATCAGCTCCAAGTCCAGTCAGTGGCCGCACAATATTCCATTATCATCGCATAATACCGCCAATGAAGATTGTTCCACCGCAAACGATTTGCATAAACCGTGAACGCAGGAACACGTAGAACTTAAATTGCACTGATTTCTCGACGATATCGGACAACTTTCATCGTTTGTCACGAATTTCAAGCGCGCCGCAATAAACGTTCTGCCGTGTAAAACATTTTACGGAAAATGTATTTTGCGACTTTTTATTTTTAAATTTGCATACGCTGGTATCGAGTTTCGCTTCATCATTGGATTAAATGATAATTACATTGAACATTAAAAAATTTAGGGAGTAAACTTAGGAAAAAAACAGACAAGAAAGTTTATAGATCTTATACATAGTATGTGTCGATATTATAATAGCTAGATCTTCGCAAAGATATATTTATATATATAAAGAGTTGAAGGAATACTAAACTCAAAGTACTTACTATGTTTTGGACACAACTAATTATATTAGTGTCATAAAAGTTAGTATAGTATGGTTTAATTTTGTTATCGTTTTTGTTGTAAATTTTTTTTAGTGTATAATAATTAAAAAAAAAATTCTTTCTTTCTTATTTTATTAAAATCGGGTGTTAATTATGAAAATGTACTTTTTATATTGTTTACTGAGTTTTAATTTTTATATGTCGCTTTGTATACTAATGCCTAAATAACTAAGCCTACGTCGGTTCATAAGTTCCCTCCGCGCATTAAGTGAAAAATGGCGAGAAATACTTTACACGCCTAAAAATGTATTTTCTTCCGCATCGACTCGTATTCCAAATTGATTCGTTTTATTAACAGACTTTCAAAAACCCTATGGTATAACGAATTACTAGATTCTTGATAAATAGTATATTCATGTAATATTATATAACAGCCCATCTTTAATCATATAACTAAAATAATTTATCTATCAACGTTTATTTTTAAATTTATGCCTGACTTGAAATAACATTTTAACGAGATACTTCAATTTTATTTTACGACGTATTTTCTAAAAGTGCTTTTTAATAAAAACCGTTCATATGGCGATAACTTTTTAAATTCTGTATTGGGTGGTCAAACAGTGTGGAGCAATGGATAATGGGCCAAGTTAGGCTAAGCCGGGCAAGCCCTGGAACGTGTTAGGAATGCGCTTGCTCTTCGCCTTATTACATACGTGATTCTTATTTATATGATATTTGGAGTGCCGATATCGGAGGATTAGCGCATCGGTGCCTTTTGAAGCTTTTAGCACTCGCAACTTTGCCATTTATATAAGCGTCTTAAGAGTACAGAAATTAGTGATGCGTTAAATAAATAATTTTGTACTACATTCCAAAATGTTTGGATTTTTATTAAAACAAAATGTTTTTTCCGCTAGTCAGAATAGTCATATCATTCCTTCGTTATTTACATAAGATATTTAAGATGTGGTGGCAGACCGTATTCCGGTGCGATTCGGTAAGTACCACTCCTACATTTATTTCAAATGTGAAGCAATTGTTATGCGATGTTTCATATTGAAAATCAACTGATACACATCCTGCAATGCAACGTTGACCAACGACGATAAGGACAATGGTCCGATTTAAAATTGGTTACGGTTTTTATGGGCTGAAGTGTTCACTTCAAACCAAGTATATATACCTGGTTTTTTACATTAATAACAATTTAAAAAATTACATGGTATAATTTAAACGACTAAAAATGTTTTTACTGCTATTCATTATAATTGTAGCATATCACAATCTACACAGTTACGTTTAAATCCAAGAGGGATCCGTTGAATATGCCTTATTTTTTGCAGTATTATGCAGTGGCAAACGAGCACACAGTCCATTTAGAAAGTAAATTTCCCTGGTGAAAAGCTGGCACTGCGATCCGTGAACTTTAACTGAATTAAATTCTAATGAGGTTTTGTGCTAAGTTGTTTGTTGCAGGTCAGTTGCTATTACACTTTACAATTTTACTTATTTTCAGGACGAAAGTATCTTTTAAATTAGCGGACATACTTCTGCACAAAACTGTTGTATACCTACTACTAGCAACGCTGAACCCAATCTTAGTAAATTCATATGCAATACACGTAATATAAAATCTAATTCACTACAATTAATAATTATTAATGATATTAATAGATAATTTAGCATATGATTTTAAACTACCATGACATGATTTAATAAATTTAGCGTGGGTGCCGGTTCGCTTTGAATTAATGAGGCGAACAAGTAGTAGCTCCTCAGTAGTAGCAGCGCAACTGCGACCAATCCCGAATTGCAAAATGGTCCACTTCGAGGTTGGTCAACGTTATCATGCGCTGCTGTGATCAATTAACAGTTGTACTGCATGCCCGTTTGCTTCTCTTATACCAATACAAAAAAAAAATGGAGAACTGTAATAACTTTTTTGGACGTATAAGGTGGGAGGGTAGACTCTGTTAAAATATATTATGAAGAATATTTTAGACGTATTTTATTTTAACCATCCGACCCACAGTGTAAAAAAAATCATCAAATTAAATAGCTAAACATTTACGAGGTGATGTAAAATATCGTAAAAGAAGACTGTTAAAACAAATGTATCCAAATCTATTTTTCAAGTGGATCGCCTTTGCATTATTCCCGGTGTCCTGCGGGCATCGTATACAACCCAGCCCGGTCCGGTTTCCGGCGACGAGACGGCAACTGTTCCAATATCAGCTATCGCCTTTAGCGGATTACTATCACACACAATAACATTTTAGGATACAGCCGTTTTATCGGTTTGAATAAATGTAATGGTAAATCTTTTGCTCGCACTCAAGAAATGCTGTGTTCGAATCAGTTTTCGTACTATTTTAACGACAATGATATTATTCCTATTCTTTTGTTTCGTGTACAAGTTAAAATAAAATCCTTGTATTAATAATTATATAACTGATTTTCATTTCTTTTAGACTACAATCCATTAACTGACAATAATAAAACTGATTTTCATAACTTTTTAACTGCAATATTTTTAACTGTCCTACGCAAGATACACATGAGTCTCTAGTCGCAATGATGAAAGTGCCGAAAGCTTTCATCACCACGCTGCTCTAGTGCGGATTAGTAGAGGGCCAGTTGCCAAATCATGTTGGAAGTTTTTAAGCCACCAGAAGGCTTATAACTTTGACATATTCACTAAGTTATCGAAATAATAACTGAAGGGACTGAATGATCATGAAAAAGGGAGAAAAAACACGTGGCCTCCGTTTCTCGAAACATTTCAACATAGCATCAGTGCCATTAGTCACCAACTTTAATGTTAACTGACCCAGGTTCGACCGAGTAAGTGCCACCCACCTAGTTCATGTCAAATAACTGTTGCGAGTGTTTCGTGAAGGGTGTGGCCGCTGAGGATATCAGGCGACCGACTTGGTCCTCAAGGTTACTAACACAGCTGGGACAAAACTTATTCTGGATTATGGTTCGATTTGTCTAGACATCTTCATGAGCGGCAAAATTCAATAACATACTCGTATGTTACTTTTAGAGTAATAAAAATGACGGCCTTAGTCGTTCATTTGAAATTCCCACGCAATGGAAGAAGAAAGAGAAAACGTAGAGTTACGAATTTTCCATTCCGCACACTGAGCTCAACGTAGGTACATTTATCAACGACTTTCAGAGTATCGGTATTCAAAAGCACTTGACCGCTGCGTAAGTTCGAGAGGCGTTTGTCTGAGGAGGAAAAAGTATTTTGTCTGCCTTCCGCCGACGACGATACTTATCGAACACGCGAGGTGCACGCGCTGAACTGTTCCTTATCCGATGACGGTGTGCAAGTTATTGCAGCATTATTACTTACTAACTCATTGGTGAATGAGCTGGTGTTGCACGTGTCTATACATAATGGTGACCACTTTCATCAGCCTATTTACTGGCCTTTAAGCCATAAAAATTTATAAAGAAAAAAATTTTATGAAATATGTAGATAGTTATTTGAAAATGGTTTGTGAGTTCGAAATAACTTTGTTGCAATAATTTATAAAAAGTATATCTCTTAGGCAGATATAACTTACCTGCAAAGAGGTTGAGCTTATTCTACCGCATAACTTACGTACCTGAAAAATAAAAATAGAGTTAGCAAATGAAATAATAATAATAATAATCCTATTTATTTGGTTAGATTATAAAAAAAACAATAATAATAATAGTAATTTGTAAATTTAACGCAATAAAACACGGAAATAAGGAAGGAAAGTTATCTAATATCCTTATTAATTTTAATAGCCGTAAATCACAATATTCCACGCGTTTATAACAATTAAACGTAGGTGCGGAAACATGTGCTAGGAAAAACGAAACATAAATAAAATTTAAAGTGTAATATCTGCCTAAATGATCCCGCGCGCAATTACTCAAAATTAATGGTGAAATTAATACTTTGACCGCTCATGTTAATTAAGAACTTTATGTTGCGGCATTCATTGCTGGTTTTATCTTCTTTTGTTTATTCTCTAATTTTTCCTTAAACAAATTTACAATGGCGCAATTCACAAATACGGAGTGCGCTTTAAAATTAAAAAAATATGGTCACGACATTTGTAATTTTTAGATGATATTCTCTTTGTAGTTTATTTCCACTTTAGATTAAATAATAACGTGACCGAAACGATTAAGGAATTGTTAACGTTTGTAATAATTTATAATTAGGAATTATTAAACATGTTAATATAAGATTGTACCTCTGTAAAATTTAATTACACGTAACTTGATCCCATAAAGCGTGAACACAAGAACAGAGGCTGTGTAAGTAAGCGGAATTAATTAGTCCTTAATAAACCTCCTGGAAGAGTTCTCTTCAAAAAAAAAAAAAATTAAAATGTCGAAATTAATAAGATTACAAAATTTAAGATTATGCTATTTGTAGATTTCTGGCTGTCTTAAACCGTCATCGATTTAAACTCCATACATATAGATATTTATTTATTTAATTAATTAATTAATACGGTAAACGCCAATTACATTAATTAGAGACAACTCATTCGCGAGTCTCGCTCACAGAACTTCATACATGCTGATAATATTTTAAAAATTATAATAAAAATATTTATAATAATAATATTTTATTATAACAGAAAGTTAGAATTTGTTTTTATATAATTCCACAGTATTAATTTTAATCGCCTTTACCGTTACATGCCACCCCCCTATCTATGTTACACGAATCTATCTTTAGGACGAACTTAAACTTTGAACGCATTATTATTGACGGAAGCATCTTTGACGGCGACCGGCCGTTAATAAGGACGGGCTTTGAATGCGAAAAATTGACTTCCAGCATTACCACAACGTTCCACGCGAACCGAAATATTCCGAGCGTGTATTACGATTTACATAAACTCCAACATCATTCGAGATGTATTAAGGAAATGTTATTTTACACTTTGATATGCAGCAAGAATGCAGTTTCTGTGTGCGGAATAAAAAGCTGTTTCAGCTGCTTTAGCGAAGCTTCGGTGAATGAATTATATGGCGTATGTTATGATCTGCATACATTATAACGCGAGTGTTGCTTGCTGTATGTGAAATTTTCGATCCCTGTGAACGTAAAATCTGAGGGGACTGATACGTACATACGTAATCTCGTAGCTTTTTATATCCGTTACACGGAGCTCAAATCATATTATTCTGCTAGGGATGATTGTAATGCGAATTTATTTTGAAGAGGGTTTATTTTGTACGTCTTGAGATTTTTCAGCTAAATCAAAGTTCGAAATTACCTGCCTAATGAATGGTTACCGGGTATAATTTATTGGTGGATAGAAAAAAGTCAAACGCAAGTATCTGGACTGTATTAACAGTACAGAAGAATTTTTAAAACGAACTTGTAATCCAATTTATCGGGTAAAATCTATCGGCCATGACTGACATCAAACAAACCGTAGTCTTTGAGTCCGGTAATGTGATAGTTTCTTTGACATGATAACGACCCGCCCACGCAAGCTCATATCAACTGAATATATTATATTCTATTGACGCTCTCAACTATGGAAGCAAACGGGAAATATTGAAAAATATCCAGCAAAGAATCCTCCAGTTCATTTTTGTAAGCAAAAGTCGATTCATAAAAGGCAAGATCAAATATCGTTCGAATTGGATATAACTTTAAAACGCGAGGCGCTTAACGCTCGCTATGTTCTTTCCTGAATGTAATCTTAACAGGATGAAGATTTGTAAAAATATATGACCAGAAAAAGTTTATATGACATTTAAGATATAATTTTAGTCACTAAAATGTTATCTTAAAATATTTCCCGTGGCCCTTTTTATATAAGAGTCGCAAACGGGCATGCAATTCACCTGGTGTTAAGCGAACGTTGCAGCCCATGACAAGTGAAACAAACTTCGAATTGGACTATTGTCCATTTCGTGATCGGTTACAGCTGCGTTGCTACTCCTGAGGACTAAGTCGGTTGCCTCATTTATGCAAAGCGTGCCGGCACCCACACCCTTCAAAGTGTAACTCACAAGAGTTGCTTTACAGCACTGGATAGGTTCTACCACCCCCAAAATCTATCTCTCTCTCTGCCTTCACTCATTTATGAGATCTAGTTAGAATCAGTAGTTTCGATGATCAATCGGAACGCTAACGCCATCTAGTACTGCTAAATAATTGTACGAAAAGAGGAGGAAGGGGGGGGGCTCGGCTTGTTAGCATCATTACAATACCACCAGTACACCCACCATGTCTATTATTAACCATAAACCGACTACAATTACATACACATTTTACGACGGAGACAACGTGATAACCATAATAATCTTATTGGAACCGTCATCGGGTATATTTTTAGAAACGAAATCTAATTCAATGAAATTAAAATCCAAATTTCGTAGAACGTATTACGGAGTTTGACAGTCGCGTTGCGATAACAGATCTGAAAGATAATACGTAATGACGATTTGAGCGTAGGATTAAATTATTCCCAAGTACCGATTGAGTACTGGACAATCACGACGATATCAAAAGGATAGTTATTGTCTTATATAATTGGCAAATACCGATTTCTATGAAGCTTTGTAGACACGATGCTACAGAGACCGCTTCAACATGGTAGGTTTTTGTGTCATTTACTCCGTTCACTTAAATACCATCAAGCTTGGAGTAAACGTCCCTATTATTTATTAGTTTAAAACAAGCCTTAGGACAGATTTCTCGCTAATCAGAAGGAGATTTTAAGAAATACTCATAATAAAATTTTCTTACTGTTACATTCGTTCTGACATACTTGAGTGTGATGGTCTCCATAAAAATTTAGTTTAATTCGTGTCATTTGATACTAAACCAAATGTGATGAAAGGGGAAAATGCCGCATTAGCTGCGTCAGTCATCAGCAGAATGAATCATTACTTGAAGAGTACGCCAGTGGCTCGTGTCAAAGAGCCCCAGCTCAAAGGTCCTCGTGCCATCGCTCCCCGCACCATGTTCTTCCTTCCCCGCGCATGCCCGCAAGGAAGGGCTGATTGAAGGGCCACTCTAAAACCTCGGCCACCCGCTCGTTCGCTCGCATTCAAGGGTCGTATCTGGATTATAGGGCGCCAAAGCCAGCACCTTCATCAGATATGTATAAACGTATTTGCAGTCCGCCAATTCAAACGTCTAAAATTGGTCTGCCTCTAATTTAATCCTATTCAGACACAGTTTGATGTTATGGTATTCTAAAAAAAGAGGACACAACAAAAGAGAGTGAATTGGGGTGCGGTAGGCGTGGTTAGTTATCCAGCTCGTTCATGCCGGTTTCATATTAAGTTGTTCCCTATCGAGCTGTACCTACATGTGTATATTCGTATCTTAAGGCGATGTTGCCGTGTAAGTTATTATAAGAGAGGTGCGCCAAGGGAAATGAATGCTGAGTAGGTTGCCCCGTTGTCATTCATATTAGCTGTGACTGCTTAAATTCGTAATCATACACCGCCAATTCACAGGCATTGCGCGGTACACGTGATGGCGAAAAGGAAATTTAACGGGGTCGTAGCTTTTTTATAGCGTCAGCGGACCTTCTCGTTATAGTAACTCAACAATAAATGGAATATTATATACGAAGAAATATGTTGTTATAATAATAATATTAAAATTAATTTTAGATTTATATTTAATAAAATAACAAATACCCGAGTGAAATGTTTTAATAACAATCGTCACGAGCGATGGATTTTACGCATCCCAGTCGAGTACTCAATCATCTTTAAAATTTACAATATTAAATAAATACCAAGGCAAATACGAACCTGTAGTGCAAAATCACTGATGATAAAAAGGAGGGGGAACAGAAAAAACCTTAATAACACTCACCAACGACGAAGTCCGTCGTAACACAAAATGATTACACACATAAAGAACGTTATCTCTTTACACTCTGAACCGGCATAAACCGGTTACAGGCGGGCGTAACCGTTTCGCAACCGCCCGAATGTTTACGCGACTTTTACGCACCAATCTCGCCGTTGCCGTCGCTCTCGCGAGAAATTGAAAACGGAATTATGATCAAATAAAAATGGCGTGCAAAATGCCTTGCAACAGATTTACCAGGACCAGTAACGCGACTAGACGGCAGAAAATGCGCGATGCATCGGCGGAAATCGCCGATTTTCCACGCGCGTACTTTAAGTTCGACTGCAAATAAATTGACTCCGTTCATATGTTGGTGATCCAGAATATTACCTTGTGTGAAAATAATAAATATTTTGTATGTACCATTTAAGTTTTATCGTTTATATTCAGCTGATATTTCTTTTTATTTCATAATATACACTAGTCACAAAAATTAAGGGATATAAAAAAAATTCCAAATTTTTGGGTGATTTTCAACAAGCTGTAACTCCGAGGAAAATGGTCGTACAGAAAAAGTAAAA
>DWHE01000461.1:0-10348 GCA_018247495.1 Satarupa nymphalis | reverse complement strand
TCTTGTTTGAGGTTGGATGATAGTTGCACCTGAGGATTGAGCTGGTTGCTTAAATATGTGTAATAATATTGTGTGGGTGCCAGCACGCTTTGGATAAATGTGGCGACCAACTTAGTCCTACGGGGAATAGCAACGCAGCTGTGACCGATCTCGAAATGGACAATAGTCGAATTCAAAGTTGGTTACAGTTGTCATGGGCTGCAACGTTCGCTTATCACCACGTGAATTGCAAGCCTGTTTGCTACTCTTATATCAATAAAAAAATTGCAACACTAACCGTTCTTACAGTAAACAATATTACGTTTAATTCTATGTACTTAATATTAATAAGTACCTACGCTCATATACTCATAAATCTCACATGGAATTTATATTTATCAGTAAGACATGAAAAATATTTTTGAGGAATACAGAACTTATACCTTATGTTTAATTACCTAAAGCAATGGCGCTTCACTCTTTGGAAATGCGTACACTAAAAGATTTTCTTATATCTATTATTTTTAAAAAATCAATGAACATTATCACATATCAGTGGGAAAATTTCAATTTCGATTGTCATGAAATCTGTCGCAGCATTTTGCACTGTTGATTATCAACATTTATGTAATTAAAGCTTTATCAATTACAATAAATAAAAAACTTAAATAAAAATTGTTCAATATTATTTAAACAAATTTAATAAATGAGAAATTTAATTATCTGTTTTGTTTCTTCCCTCAAATATTTTAAATAATTGTTCGGTATTTACGTTTATGCGAATTATATATTAACGGAACTCATACACATAAGGAAAAATACAATGTAACAAAATATATTTATTGTAACCCAAGTACGCGGTAACCGCATGCTGAAGAAGGAAGTTGTGGTTTTAAGGAAGTAGGTATATTATGTACAATGTCGCTTCCAATAAAACGAGCTCCACCGTTTACTGCAATGTATCGTTTGAACACTGCACACTGCCATAATTATATCACAATATCTTCAATAAAGGGTGGTAAGGGTGGTCAAATTTAAGGGCGGTAGAACCTATCCAGGTTCGACCAGGTCAGTACCACCACCACACCTTGCTTTAAAGCAACTTTTGCGAGTTGTGTTTCAGTTTGAAGGGTATGGTTGCCGGCACGCTTTGGATAAATGAGGCGAACAACTTAGTCCTGAGGAGTAACTACGCAGCTGTTACCGATCTCGAGCTGGACAATGGTCCAATTCGAAGTCGGTTACAGAAGACATGGGCTACAACTTTCGCTTAATACCAGATTAATTGCATCTTCGTTTGCTGCTCTTAAAAACAAAAATATCATTGTATCTGTTATGATGTATTTTGTGTTGAGTTGTTGTGTTATCAGCACGTCAAGAATATACGAGACAATAGTGCGCCGGGTCCAACTATTCTGATACTGGTTTATCTGTATTATATTATGCCTAAGAAGCACCACCATCATTGGATGAGAAAACGAGATCCACTTTGCCTGCACCTGTTCAATCAGTGGAGCCCCTCGGGGTGGGATCCAATCAACTCTGATTGGAACGATGGTGATTAGTTTAACGATAAGCAAAAGACGCTGTTTATAGAATATGTGAATTATGACGAGTATCTATTGTAACATGACGAATTCTTAGTATTTTTGTTCGAGTTTAATTATGTCACGATATACGATTATGTGAGAGCGGTTATTTTCACCGCAACAAAATAGTTATTGAAAGGAAATATGGGGATAAGCTGCTTGTATGATTGGTTTTTTTTTCAAAATTTTTAATATAATTACTGTGAACAAAAGAAGTTTGTTGCTATTAAATTATCCTGTGTATGAAAATTAACATACTTTCGATGATAGGTTAATATTTTAAATGAAATATTATTAAAAATAAATATGGGGAAAGCTGCTTCTAAGATTGTTTTTTTTTTTCAATTTTTTAAATATAATTACTGTGAACAAAAGAAGTTTGTTCGTATTAAATTATCCTGTGTTTGAAAATTAATATACTTTCGATGAAAGGTTAATATTTAAATGAAATATTGAATTATCTTAACGTAAATATATGTAAGAAACAAAATTACAACCATATTGTTTTACTCAAATAACCTCATATAAATCTGCAAAGCATAAAAATTAAATCAAGGCGCAACAAAATCTCAAAGCGACGAGGAAACGGCATAAAAATATTACCTCAATTTTCCGTCTGACTGTACGTAGGTAGGCTACGAAGGGGTTCGGTACGGTGAACAAAGCAAATAGGAGTGTGAAGAACGCTTTACCCTTATGATGTAAGTTTTTATACTGAGCTTTTGTAACGATAAATCAGACGTAGTAATACTTTTTATTGGCTTACCCATGACAACTGTAACCAACCTTAAATTAGACCATTGTTTGCTTCAGGATCAATCACAGCTGCGTCGCTACTCCTATGGACAAAGTTGGTCGCGTCATTTATCCAAAATGTACTTGCACCCAATTCGAACCGAAACACAACTCGTTTGGAGTTGATTCGCGGCAGAATTAAGGGACGTATAATGGTCTCTGATCAACAGTACCGCATGCTCGTATTCGATTAAAAAAAATCTTAAAAGGGACTAATTTGTAGGACGATTTAGTACAAAATAATTACATTTTACTTTTCTTAATGGTGTGACAGTTGAAACAGTGTTTTTATATAGATGTGTTTACAATTTATATCCGATTTTAAGCTCTTTCCAAGCAATCCATATTACAAAAGAAAATGCTATGAAAAGAACTCCAAAAAGTTAGGAAATGTAAAGTAGAAAAACGACAGTTTCTATGAGAAACTTGGCAGGCGCCGTGTTGAAATGGGAATGCGCGGCATGTCATATCTATACGAGATTGGAACAGCCGGGAATAGGTTAGTAAGTCCGCTTGAGCGCGGGAAACGTGCTGGAGAATTTTCTTCCGCGGATTGAGTAAATTCAATACGTATTGAATGTACCGTTCGAGTAACCTAATTGTGATTTGCCTTTTAGAACAAATTGATACGTACGCTCGTGATAAAATATGCCGACATTGCTTTTAATAATTTCAACTGTTTTCATTAGTTTAATTTCAACCTGGATACACTGTAATGTAATTCTAAATGTACTAATTAAACAAAATGATCCATCTCGAATGTAGTTAAAGCGTGTCTGTCCGTCTGTCACTCTCTCTGTGCGTGTGTGTTTGAGCGCGTGTTTAATGGCCGTGTTAGCCAATGCATTACACGCCTATAAATTCAAAGTTACTCTGTTGTAAAAATAATTGATATGTTGTGAAAAACTGTAACCCGACTACGCAAAAAAATAAAGGAATGCAATCGGTTAAAATCGTTGTGTAGCAAATAAAATCGACTTCTCCTATTGTTGAAGTCAAGTAAAATGTAGCTTTTGTCACCCGGGCCATATTAAATAATCTATTGACACGTTATTCATAAAAATACAATATTCATAAACATACGTAATTAAAAACATGAACACTTACATAGCCTGCTAAAATGGTAACCCTTTATTTTGGCTTCGACGTGGGTAAAACACATCTAAAGGGCACTCCTTACTGAATTCATACAAATTTAATTTTTGTTTTAGTAAATCAGCTTAACATATTAATGTAATGTCGTAAAGTAGTGTACTCATACATGAAGTATTGCGGCTACGCCGTAGCTCGAACGCCTACAGATTGGCCTGCTTGAAACCTACGCTGGTTTGAGTGCCGTAGAGCACTCTACACGATACTCTACAACGTGGCTATTAACACTACCCAACAACTGCCTGCAATATAAATTGGTAAACTATGAATACTTAAAGATTAATGCAAAGTATTTTCCAATACATCTAGCAAAAGTTTGTATTACAGCTGGATACATTTGTATTACAGTTACTATATTAACTTTGAGGTACGTGCGTTGCTCTCACTCATAGTGTACAGCCATTACTACCATCATACTTATAGCCGCTGTGAAGCAACATTTGCGTTGTAGTGTTGCAGTTTGAATGGACATGAGGTGATTTTAGTTGTCGATATAGGACACTGTTCCGATTTGAGGTATGTCATGGCTTTCATTGGCTGCAATTGTCACCTAGAATTAGGTTAATAGCGTGCCCATTTGCTACTTTTTAACCGACTTCAAAAAAGGAGGAGGTTCTCAATTCCATTGTATTTTTTTATGGTTGTTACCTCAGAACTTTCGACTTGGTGAACCGATTTTGATGATTCTTTTATTTATTTGAAAGCTGGTGCTTCCGGCGTGGTTCCATTTCAATTGAAGTCGGCTTTTTTGTTTTGTTTTAAATTATAACAATAGAAATATATAATACAAAACTTGAATACTTTTGCTAAGTATCTGGTAAACCAATTTTATTAAAACAACAAATTATAGAACAGTCGAAGCTTTAGGCGAAGTAGCCTCTACATAGTTGGAGAGGCTGTCGAGTCTCTACAAGAGGCCCTTGCACTGCGTGGTCGCGTCGATTGGATAAAGTAGCACGCTTCGAGATAAAAAAAAACTACTCAACAGTAATAGTTTACTAAGTATTTTGTTATGACGCGATGATACAAACAGATATGCAGTTACCATCATAGTCGACTCTAGATATTTAAGTTAAATATTATTAATTAATTCTAGTTCATTAATTTAGATATTATAGTTAATCAATTTAGATATTAAAGTTAAATTTTAAGTAGATTTTTTTTTAAATTGATCGATGAATCGCTCGGTTGAACTTTTCGAACTATTACGAACATGAGGAAAAAATAGCTAAATCTCTACTATCGTTCTCAAGTCACACACAACAACGAAAAGCATTTTTATTTAAATAGATAATATAGAGGAGTTATTAAACTAGTCGTCATGTTCAATTCTTTATCATAAATTTTAGCTTTTATTCCGGAAAATGGTATTTCCATTACAAAATTATGATTTATTTCCTATTCCAATGCAATTCAAGTCCATAAGCCGATTGCGTTTCAAGCTAAACGCTGGCGGCCATAACAATTTTAAAACAAAACGAACATTCGTATCGAAATAAAACCTTAATGGATTGAAGCGATAAAAAAAGAGAAATGAAAATGCAATTTTAGAAATACTTTGATGGACTTCATAAATGAAGTATTTCACACTCACACCCTGTGTTACTGGTGGCGGACACTTACAGAAAAAACACAAATCAACGCCCAAGATCGAACTACTAATATTTGTCTGTCAAATAAATGTTTGCCATCCTTCCTGACGAATCGAGGGGGTATCATCACAACATGAGGAGTTTGCCTCTTAGTGAAGTGTCTTTCGTTTTTTAACATATATTAGATCTTTAATGTGTGGTATTTTTTTTTACCTCCACTTGTACACTTATTGCACTATTCGTATAATTGTTGTATTTTATTTATATACACAGTGATTGATTGAATGCTAAAAGAACCTATCAAGGTTTGAATAGGTCAGAACTATCAAAAGCCCTTGCGCCTTGACCTGGTGCGAATTGCATATTCGTTTGAAAGCTGTGGATACTATATGACGACTAATCTAGTCCTAAATTGTATCAACACAGCTATTACCAGTCTTACGAAGATGGATGGTAGGGATTGTTTTCGACAGTTGAACTGCATGACTGCGTTTTACGCTATAATCAACCGTATACTACTCCCAAGCATAGAAACGCACATTGCAGAACACAGAATTGCGTGTACAATAATTTATTGTCCCCATCCAGCAAGAAAACCGAAAAACAATAAAACTAATGTTACCCTACAGCGTTGTGCCTTTCTCCCACCTGCGACGTCGTGCCTTTCTCCCAGCCGACGCCATTGATAGTAATATTAGTATAATATCACCCTGGTATAATTTAAACATTCATGAAATATCCCTTGCGGCCCACTAAATATTTCTGCGAGCTGGAATTTACATGTAAATAAAATAAGGGTTTTTATATGGTATGCAGTAACACTCGCGCGCTTAGGTTTCGTGACAGTTGTATGGGATAACGAAGAAGTTACATTTGTCTATCGCGTAATTGTCTGCTCCGGCCGAATTTCGAGTCCGGGCCCTTTGGTTCGTCAAGTACGTTTACTATCAGCAGAGCCACGGAGCTAGTAATTCGTTCATAGCTAATCTGTAGTAACATTCTAACCATCAATCTTGTAACAACTCGTATGTTACTACTCCAAAAGACAGAGTTGGTCGGGTCATTAATCCTGCCCAAACTAGCGCCATACACAAAATTTATACGCAACTCGCAACAATTCCTTTACAGCAGAAATAGGTGTACCTATCTAGACCCTTGAACCCTGAATCGGAAGGTACTGTTATTTACCAGGACAAACTTAATTTGCTTCTACGACTACAGTGACTTTTCGACAGTAAAGTCAACTTTTGAGGCGGGATATTGTCTTCACTTTTCTCACAGAAATTGTGGTTGACAGAAATAGCAAATGCGAGAAGCCACTTGGAGTGCACTCGCTCTCATAATACTCATTTAAGAGCTGGGATGGAATCTTAGCAGTTACAGTAGCAATTTCAAAGTTTTGTCACAAGGATGCATTCTGGCACAAATCAAGACAGGTGCCGCTTTTCAAATGTCTACCTTCTGTACGTGACCGGAGAGTTGCTTTTCCTAATATCTGTGGTAAATAACTTTCATGATATCTCTCGCTATAGGACACTTTATTATTTTAGTAAGAGACGGTATTTTCATATTAGTGTATCCAGTATTTTACATAACAATTTATGTATCTTACTGTTTATAGGATTTTTTTTTCTGAAAGGCGAGGTATATACATATTTTTTTAAATGAAATAGTCTTTTATATTTACATGTAGGACATTAGTACGAAAAATTTGTAATACCTAATTCTTACACAATTTGAACGATTTACACAATTTTCAATTTAAATATTTATATTTATGTGTGTGAGTCAGTGTGTGTTACTATAAGTATGGGGAGTGTGAAAGTGTGGGAGTGTAAGTAATTCCGTTTCCAGATAAATTAAGTTTATCATAAAAATGAAAGCAGTTGCCATTGTGTCACGACATTTGTAACGAGGCTGTTGAGAAGTTTAATTTGGCTCTTAGTTTTCTTCAATACTCTGTTTAGTTCATTATTCACTACGTGGTGTTGTATGATACAGTACACCCTCACTACAATTGGTTTATTGAGTGCAAATTAAAAAAAAAACAAAACAAATATAAAAGGATAATCTTGGTTGCTTTCCTTTAATATGATATTATTAATTTTCAATACGGGCATATCTCAAAAAATATCTTCAAGCGAAATTTTCAGGAAAGTATTCCCCCGCCTTTGTTGGGAGTTTTCATTAAATCCCTTCAAAGAGTTAGTAGCATATTACCCCTTTTTAGCATTTAATTAGTCAGAAGGCAAGTTAAAGAGTTTGTTTTGGTTAATTGAAAACATTACACGAGCCGAATTGGCAATCAACAGATACGAAAAACTGCATTTTCGTTAAACAAAACAGCCGTTAACCCGAAATGGGGTTGCGCTTAATAATACTTGTGGGAATATTTTGAGTAAATTTTATTAGTAACACAAAACGGTCCTTTATTAAATGACTCTGCCGCATTGTTAGTGTAATTGCCTAAAAAAACAAGTGTCCTGACTTCAATTTTCGGCCGGAGCAACCATTTATATGAAAGACTAGCTAAACCCAGCAGACGTTTTCCTGCCTCCTCAGAAAAATACATATACATGCCTTTTTCAATAAAAACAAAAATATATATATCCGTTGATCCGATCGCTACCGAACTTCACAGGATCACCTTCTAGGCAAATATAAAGATTTCCTAAAATTTTTATCAAAATCGGTCCAGCTGTTTCGGAGTCCATAGGGTACATACATAAATATCATCACTACGCTTATATCCGCCTGCAAAGACTATCGATGAGCTTAGTAAGTCCCATCGACTTTGTTCCGCAAGCTCGTTTAAGCTCAACAACGTGTTCCAATTTCGTGGCGCAAAGGTAAAAGCCGCTTCGCTTCTTACCAGTTGCGCTGCTAATTTTGCGTTTAATATAGAACTGCTCCAATATCGTGTCGTGAGGTTTAAAGTTGATTATTGATAGCGAGGTACATGTTTTAAAGAACAATTTCGAATTTTCTTTATTTTCGAAACAAGTGTAGTTTTAGTGGTGGTAGAACCTATTCAGGTTTGACCGGGTCAGTACCACCACCACGCCTATTTCTGCTGTGAAGCAAGTCTAGCAAGTTGTGTTTGAGTTTGAAGCTTGTGGGTGCCGGCACGCTTTAGATAAATGACGCGTCAAACTTAGACCTCAGGAGTTGCAACGCAGCTGTGATCGATCTCGAAATGGACAATAGTCCAATTCGAGTTTGGTTATAGTTGCCATGGACTTAACACCAGGTTAATTGCATGCCCTTTTGCTACTCTTATATCAATAGACAAAATTGAGGACAATGTCAACTGTCATTTTTAGGCAAAACCTTAGGCCGCACCGTCGTTTTCAATGGAATCACAGTCGAACGTTTAGTCTGTTTTTTCTAGAAAACCGGTACGATTTTCAAAATATTCTTACCCATAGCTATAATTAGTACTAAAAAATTATGTTTTCGCCAACTATTTACTTTGTGTATAAATTTGTGGTTGTAATTTTAAATTCGCAGTAAGTCATGGCTGGTTGTAAGTGTGTATATTACTTACATAATAATAGGTCATACTTTTGAAGGACAACTGCTGGTTATAGACCTAGCCCAGCTGTGTTTCTGAAGTCATCAATCTGGTACAGTGCGGTCAGTATTCCTTTTATTGAGACGCGCTGGACCCGTTTGACTCCGTCGAACGATGTGCCCTGCTCAATCCCACTGTAACTGATTGCTTCTCAGAGCTACGTCTGTGACATTTAATCGGCTACGAATTTCCTCATTTCGGATTTTATCACGTACCAAAATACTCAACATAGCTCAGCATAGCTCACTGGATGACTTTGAGCTTCTATACGTATTGGCGTTGGTTACTACGATTCTAGTAGAAAGGACTAAAGTGGTATGCCTTATTTTTATATATATAATAATGTATACTCCCATCCAAAACTATTCTAAAGATGTACCTGCCCTGATATACATACTAACGAACATTTAATACAAGTAATTTCGAATAATGGATGCAATGTATAATTAAAAAAAAAACATCGAGCAACAGGAAAATCGTTTGAAACCCGTTTCTAATGACGGAAGCGATTAGCTGAGAATTAATTCTAAAAAGAGAGAGACGTAACGAACCACAGCGCCCTGAGGTTTTTCCCCATACGCTTTTCAGGTGACATTAGAGAAAAATTTTGCCCTTTTCAAAGGAAAGTTAAAAAAAGCTTTTCTTTTTGTGTGATAGTATTAAACGGGCATGCAACTCTTCTGCTATGAAGCGACCACTGCAGCTCATTACCTCCTTAAACGACTGTCTTCATCGTTTTCCTATTCGAAGTCTATCGCAACTACTCTCAAGGACTAAGAAGAATGTAATTTAAAATTTGCGTAGCTTCGATACATCTATTCACCATTCATCAATTTGAATTCTAATACGTCATTATGAAGTCTGAAACTTGCATTGACCGAACTATATCTGAAACAAATATACCGAACCGAAGCTCATGAAACAAAAAATACATTTGATAAAAGAAAATCGCTTTTCGCCACTGCACTAAAAGAGGCAACACACGCGATATTTGAAAGCCCGTGCGCTCCGGTGCTTTGAATGAATATCTGATAGACACATAATGAAAACGGGCTTTTCCGAATTGATATTTCATGACGTTATCAAACCAACAGTAAAACAATTTCACAATAACCTCCGTGTATAAATGTATGAAGGATTCGCGTCGAAAAGTACGTATAATAGGGTTACACGAGCTTCGCTAAAGGTAAAAGTTTATCCTGCATATAAATACGTACAATCATTGTAACGTGTTGCGCAAATAACATTTAAACGGATAACTGACTGACAATTTTGATTTAAAAGCTCGCAAACAGACCGATGAGCCACGTATCGACAAGTGTTCATAGTCGACCAAGGACATAGCAAATTCGACCGGAATAATAGTGTATAAATTTTTGACTCTCATGGTAACAAACAAGCCCTTCCCATCACCACCGATACAAAGAAACGATGGCAGTTTAATGGCGGTAGAACCTATCCAGGTTCGACCTAGTCAGTACCACCACCACACCTATTTCTTCTGTCTAGCAACTCATGCGAGTTGCGCAGTGGCGGATTAACACATTTGCCGCCAGTAGGCTATTAAAATTTGGCCGCCCCTTCTGACCTTAGCATTTGGATACCCTACACGGACAAAAGAAGGTGACGGAAAATATTTTAGAATTAAAAGACTAAAAAATGATTCT
>DWHE01000460.1:0-10348 GCA_018247495.1 Satarupa nymphalis | reverse complement strand
TCGGTCACTTTGGATTTAAACTTCTTGAACACTGAGAGAGTTTTGAATTCTGCTGGGACTACCATCGCGGTTTTTTCGGGTTTCCTCGTAGTGTACGAGCATTTTGTCCATTCACTTAAATTTCCTGAAATTTAAAATTTTCATTAGAATAATGAAAAAGAAACGCTAAAGTTAAAAAAAAACTAATTTTTTATGTTAATACTTAATACTGAATTGTGAAATTGTTAAATGTGCAAACAATACCTGTACATTTATAGAAAAATGTATCTAACACAAGTTGACCCTTATGACATTCCGGGCAGGGCTTCAAAGCTCCGAAAGTCATACACTCTGCTAAGCGATCCATGCACTGAAAGGAATCAGAAATTTTTGTGATTTGCTACAAATATTTTATGTAAGCTTATTTTTTTGCTCATTTTTAATCTTTCAGGTTCTGTAAAATAGAAAAATCGCAATAGAGTTTTACCAAGACATAATTAACTAATTATATGTAATTATGGTCTGTGGTACTGTTGATCTGAACAATCACCTCGTCAATTCCACTGGGTATCTCCTGAGAATTGGCTTTGAGAATTAAATGTAAATCGGTCTTGTTGAGTTCGCTCAGTGCACTCCTGTGCTTATGAAACAGTGTGTTTTGTTTTGTTATATTTTTGTTCTTTGCCTTCATTTCTTCCTCATCCTTTGGTTCAAGTTTCATTTTCTTTATTATCACCTCATCAGGATTTGAAGCTCTGATAATGAAAACAAGGTATTAACCTTTTTTATTATAATTAGTAACAAAAGTAACAAAAGGGTACACAGTCCACAAGGTGTTAAGATCAGTGCAACCTATGACAACTCAAAGTTAACCATTGTACGGTTAGAGATAGGTCACAGCTGCATTGCTACTGTTGAGTTTTTATTTACCTACTAGCTTTTACCCGCGGCTTTGCTCGCATTAAATCCCTTAAATAAATATACATACTGGAATGCTAGAGAGCATTGAAGTTGCTAGATTTTCAAATTCTTTGACAAATAATCATATCTGCCAATATAATTTTTTTTACCCACCATAAAAAAAATTTAATCAAAAATATCCTATGTCCTTTCTAATACCTTTGAGAATATGTGCACAAAGTTTCATGATAATCGGTCTAGTAGTTTCGGCTTGAAAGCGTAACAAACAAACTTACATTCACATTTATAATATTAGTTTGGATGTATGTACACAGGCGGGATAACATCTGTAGTAAGTTGTCTTAGTCTGGATTTATAATTATAATGTTTGTCTATTAAATACAGCTTGTATTGACAAGAGCCTTGAACTGCAACTTATCAACTTTTATACCGGACAGGAGACGACAGCTGGATTTTGCTAGTAGCTTATTGCCTGTAATTAGTATCTTATTGAATACAGTTGCTGTAATATTCTTAGAATCTCATTCAATTATCTATACGTTCTTACGTAACTTACTCAAAACGTTTTCGATATATTAATGCATAATTTATTCATGTAACAAATTGTTTTCTATTAGTCTACTCGAAGCATCTAGAGCACGTACGATCCGTGGTAAGAGTAGCGTCATAAATTTTACCTTATGACTTTGAAATAAGGTTCATAAATAACAGCTACTTATGTACGCTCTATACACATAAATCGCGACCTTAATCATTTTGCTATGTTAAACGTCTCGCATTTAGTGTAAGGGGCCTTAATTTCATAATATCGTGGCGAAAATTTATGGGGCTGACCCGCCCTGATACAAGCAAATCCTTCATATAAGCAAACAAAAGCCTAATAAATGAAAACAAGCTGAATGTCCGTGTACCTCGGTTATGCAATATTAAAACCTAAAATATTAAATATTAATCCTTCGTAAAGTATATAAAATTTACTTTGTTTGCAAATCAAATGTGTATTGTATTAAATTCACTTATACTGCCGTATGCCTTGACGATATACTCGTATTATAATTGTCACGGTTTGTTGATCGTCGATTGGTTGAGAAAAGTAATTTTTAACTCGGTTAAAATATTGAGTCTTAAATACTGAAAACTTATTTTATGTAAAATTAATTAAAATAACTGCAATAATGTTTAATAAAATTATACCAATTTAATGGAAGACCAATGCTTCCTAATGAAGATTATAATTAGAAGAATGAAGATTATAATTATAATTATACTAACGAACGGTTGTCATTCATTCAAGTACTAACCGCGCTATATTGATTTAATTGACTCACATTATCATTTTAGACATAACAGCAAGTCAATGACCTCTTTATCCATATCCATTTAAGATAGTTTAATGTAACAACCTGTCACGGAATAATGGATACCAAATAAAAAATACCTTGGTTTTATTCACTGGAGAGAATTGGATTTATTTTTAGAAAGTGTTTGCTAGTCAATTTAAAACTTTTGTGACCATCTATTTGATACGGTAAGATGTTTGTATGTAAGCATTTATAGGGATGGCGCATTGTATCAAAAAACCCTTTATCAATTTACAAAAAAATTCCGTTAAAGAGTCATATAAATTATATGTTTATTGTATAATAATAATTCACTTTATTGCACAACATATAATTACAAACTCATATACGATACAAAACAGATAAACAAATGCACAATTGGCGGCCTTATCGCCAAAGAGCAATTTTTTCCAGGCAACCAAGCGGAGAATTTAGGGAGTTTTAATTTAAGGAGGGTTAAAGGTGTACAGATAATATATATACACTAAGAGCGTAAAATAAAATAATAATACGGCAAAGGTAGTTTAGTACACGACGAGGAAGAGGACACGAAGGAAATAAAAGAAAATGAAGTCAAGATTGGAGTTAAATGATTTGACTGGGATTTTAAAGAAGTAGAGAGTATTGGTATGACGGTTTTTAGGAGATCCAGAGATGAACAGGAACGGCAGTAAAGGATTTCTTGTAGATGGAAGTAGAACGGGATAATAAATACCCCTTATTTAAGTTAATAAAACTATTGAGAGAAAATTTTCACGTTGAGCGCCTATTATAATCTGTGAAAACTGCGACCAAGCTAAAATTTGATCATTATATAATATATTATTTATTTCTGCACATGACATGAGAAAAAATATACTTAGATAAAAAAGAAACCAAGATATTTGGTACAACATACTAGTTTAAGTAGTAATATTTTTTTATATGAAAGTAACTTCCTAATTAAAGAGAGATTGCAAACAATTTTGCTGTGTGTATATATTTACTTATAAATGAGGACTGAAGTTAATTACAAAATACATTGCTCTTTGATCTCTAATTACTATTTGTGCTATCAGCCCTAGAGTATAGCCAGACATACTCGTATATTAGCGGAGTTTGCGGGTGACATAATTAATTAAGAAGTAATAGGGCAAGCGTAATTTATTATAATGGATTTTCTGGTCTTGCTCTGTTTCTCGCCAGATGAAACCAAACGGGCGTAATACAATCGATCTTGGTAGACAAAAATTTCTTATACCCATCATGGAACGACCTGTGAAATAATATTGAATTATATTTGATAAAAATAGATTAGAATTTGGTCGTAATCACGTTTGACAGAATAAACAATGGCACGCTTGCCTAATAATTGTTGTCTATATACTCTTGTCTAATTTACAGAAACAAAATACTGTCTTAATAATAAATATATTTTCACCTTATCCCTAAGACTATAAATATATAAAACCATGAAAAACATTTTTTTTATTAGGTTCAATTTTTAACTTTTGAGTAGGTTTTTTTATAGTGGTAGAACGCTTTATCACCACCACGGCTATTTCTATTAAGCTGATTATAATTGGAGTGCATTAAATATTTTAGTCTAAAAGATGTGATTGCCGAGCATCTAATAACATCAGCTAATGAAATTAAACTTAAAGTGTGTTAGCGCCGTTGTGACTGATTTCAAATAATTTCAAGGTTTAGTTTAATGTGACTTGATACTAAAAAAAATTATGTCGCAGAAGGTTTCGGAAAGTGCGTAATCTCCCGAAAATCTTCTACCGTCTAAAAAAACTCGATCGAAAAGTGTAACATGTATGTATGTACTTAACGATATTGTATAAATTGTAGGAACATAAAATTATATCTAAATTAATTTGTTTACAATTTATTTATGCTAAAATAAAAATGATATTTCATTATTTCACATTCTCCATGACAACTACAGTTTCCACCTCGTTGGTATTCCGTAGGTAATGCTGCTTAATGCACTCCACTCTGCCAAGTTTTAAGTATTTCTCTGCGTTCTTCGAGGCGTAAATATAACGATCCTACGACTCGTAAGCCGCTCACATTGCAAACAACGAACTCTGTAAAATTCTATATTGCTATTCACTATTTAAGTTTTCTACGTAATTTAATTATATCGTGTTTACTTCATTTAAATAGAAGTTTCGGCTTTGTTCGAAAACGATTGAATTAGTTTTTTATTGTAAGTACCAAACGGACGTACAGTTCACCGGATGTTAAATGATCACTGAAACATGTGTCAACTGTAACCAATGTGAAATAGGATTATTGTCTAGTTTGCAGTTGGTCATAGCTGCTTTGCTACTCCCGAGGACTAAATTTTCGCCTAATATTAGTAAATAAATGCATACTAGTAAATATATCCACATCCTTCAAACTAAACAAAAACTCTCAAGAGTTACACCATAGAAAAATTAAATGTTGGTAGTGTTATTGATTTGGTCGAATCTGGCTAGGTTCTACCAGCACTTAACACATCACTGTATATATACCATTACATCTTGTAAACAACAATAACAATATTATATTCGCAATGTTAACTTATGAAATTTAGTATGATCTATTATATTTTTTCTATTACCTACTTCACAAGATATTATTTTTTAATTTAAAGCGAAATGATATTATTTAAAATTGGAAGAACATCAATATTTTTGCGATACATTTTATCAGAGATATAAAGTAGATTCAAATGAAACACGAATTTTATTTTATTTAACACCACAGTAAAAAATGACAATACCAGGCACTAATTAAAAATGGGTATTATTATAATGACCATACACATTAAAACGACGACTGTAATTTGTGACGTAATCGAGTTTCTGTGTTTAATACTCAGAAGAATTTTATCCATTTCAATTTCACTATGACACGCGTCCTCCATTTAACTTTCAACTTGATGAATGATCTAAACGCTGACATGAAACATTATAAAAATGATAAATCCTCGTAATATTCGCCTAATAGCCTCTACACATACATGTGACATGTTGGGTCAACGTGTAGGGAAATATATTGGTATTATCCATATTCCCACCTCCTTTTTTTTTCTCGTGGGGAAATCATCAAACTCTGGATAAATACTTTTACATGCTCCGCGAAAAAGTCATGTAAAATTGTCGAGAGATAGTCATGTAAAATTTATAAAAAATTTACATGGGAGCCATCAATGCGTTGCGAGCTTACACTGTAATATAATTTTAAAATATGGCGTGAAAAAGGTTTTGAGTTGCGATTTAAAGGTTATGGTAGACTATTTAGTCTTAAAACACTCGCATTTTTATATGAAATTACTTAATGAATGAATAAATGTGCTGTTATTTTTCCACAAACGTCACACATATGTAAACAAACACCCATGTAAAGAAAACAAAAAGAAAAAGAACGAGATAATTTTACATTAAAAAGAAAACAGTACAAGGTGTATATATATAATTTTCTGTTTAAGTATTTAGGTACTAAGTAGGTGCTTAGTAACTTAGTTATGCAAAAGCATCATAGATAGGCTTCCTCTAGTTATAGCGCCATACCTCAACTTAAGGGTAATTCTGCATGCATGATCCTGACTGGGAGTCAACGGAAGTTGTCTGGCGTACTTAAGCCATACGTAAGTACAAAGTGTTCATATGCCATAATATGCTCAACTACAACTAACGAGATAACTTAATTGTGTGACTTTGTTTAGGTGGAATTTAATATACATATTTCGAATAAAAATTGTATGCGACATAATGCACATTAGTTAAGAATGCATAAATTCTATCACTCAATTGACTATTAATACTTTAATAAATAGACTGATAAATCTAACGTTGCTTTTGCATCTCCATTTTAGTCTAAATTAAAGTAATTTGTAACTACATTTTAAAGAGATAAAAGCTTATTATAATTATAACTTCTAAAATTATTATATATATAAATAATATACAAAATTTAGTTACACAAAAGTATGGCGAAAGACTTTAAATTACTCTTACTGTTCCAACTCTGGCGACGGGCCCAAATTTAGAGGTCTATTTCAGTTAGAGAGGTCACAAGAGTTCAAACATTTGCTCCATTCCTACTGAAGTTGCGTATTCAGGATCAACTAATGGTTAAAACCCTACTAGTACGAAGCATATTGTGACCCGACCAAAATAATTAGAAAACTATCAAAGTAAGGACATCAATCCAAGAATGTGGTACGGAGGGCTAGGGAATGTTGCTGAAATTCATAGTGATATTTTCTCAAATCGTCTATATTTATATAACATACAGAAAACTATTTCACAACAACTAAAAAAATATTCATTACAGATAAAACTTAAATATTACGAGTATATATAATTTATTTATCAAGCCCGTCATAGTGATATATACCTAAAAAGAAAGTTAATAACAATATTTCATCACGAAAATCTATTCGTATATATTATATCTATAGTATTTATCGTGACAGTGCTTGAAAGCTGTATTAAAGCCTCTTGATACTCCACTGTTTACAGTTACTCGTGATTCAATTAACAGTGGAACCACCTCTCTGGTCTTGTCGAAAATTCAAATTTCAGAAAAAACTTAATTGCATATTTTAAAGGAGAAAATTAAAATCAATTTCGATGGCATCAATATTCCATTTTTCGTTCGTTATGATGGCACGCCGACAAAGAGATTTTATTGAATACATTAAAATATGTTTAAAGGGAATACGGCTAAGCTTGCACTGCGTCTCGGAAGAAATATATATTATAGCATCGTAAGCCGTAACTGTAAATGGAATATTTAAAAAAATATGTTTATCAAGCATTCTCGTAGATTGCGTTTTAATTAAATTTAATTTCAAACTAACGTTAAAAATCTCTTTTCATCTCTTCAGGGGTGAGTTTCAAAAATGCCTATTTCAGTGTATACCTGTGTCAACGTGCCAAATTTTAGCCTTCTAGAGCAAGCTATTTGGGGTGCGAATTGATATGCGAGTCTATAATACCTGATCGTAATCAGCTTAGTCTGTAATATGGATTGAAATCTTTCAATATCGATATCGGTAAATATATTTATAATTTTGTTTAAAATTTTAGAATTGAACCAAAAAATATTCAAATACGTATCAATTTCATATAGTACTATTGGAATTTTTTAAAATCATATTTATATTTTGCGGGTAGATTACAAACATATGGCACTTTTACAACGATCCTACTCCTGGAAGTTCAATCCCTTTTTCCTTACGTGTTTCGTTTAGCAAAATGAACCAAAAATAGCTTCTACTCTTGATTCAGTGCTCTCTCCCTTCCCAATCTGTGCCTATCTAAAAGCGCAAATGATTAATTATATGAATAAACCAATAATTACTAGAACTTATTATTGTAACAAGAATATTAAGATGCATACTTAATGTCATAGAAAAGCAAAGTTTCGTACGTATTGTTTGTTAACTTAAACTGCATCGTCGAAACTTTTACCTGCTGTATGGATAGGCTTGAAAGCTATTCGGGAAATAGAGTATTATTTGGGACAATTGTCGACTACGTCGGTCGGTGCCTGTACGTGACGGTATTGCTAATAGTTGGAGCTGCGTCGTTACGTGCTTTCTCACTTTGCCTTAAAAACTTAGAAGTCAGTAATTTTTGAATTAATGGTTACAAAATTAAAATTTATCCAAACGGTCAGATGTTTGAGAGAGTTTCATTACTATATATTTTAATATCCCCCTTTTGCATATACTTTAATATCCTTTTCAACTGCAGTGGAAATATGTAAGGCCATTTAAATCAGCGGTTTTTGAAGTATTTTATTCATTGAGTATTAATATGAAATCATTTTATTCAGATGTATTTTCAAATCTTTAAGTAGTACAGTGAGTATTTCATTTTAATTTTAACTATAAGCATCACTTCAGCAGTTATAAAAATGTGAAAGGTAATTAAAGTGAAAGCATCTTTAAAACTTTAAGCTTAATTATTATAAGCATTTGTCAGGAAGTATACTCCGTTTTCTTAAGCTACTGTCTCAGCGTGTAAGATTTACTATCGACAAAAAAGCAACAATATATAGCAAAAAATTCCTCACGTCGTTTCCTACATTTTCAAGTGTACTTAAGTCAATAAAGCATAGAAGCAAAAACATTTCTCATCCTTTTAATCGGTAGAGTAAGTGCGTAATATATATCTCAATTTGTTTAATTTATATTGATATTGTAGGTTGCTAAATTCAAGGTTTAAAAAAATTATAATCACTGAATAATCTAATAAATATCTAGATTCACTGAATTCCCTGTACACTGAATGTGTTTTTAAATTGTTTCATTTTGGAATTTTTTTAAATTCAGCATAACGATGAATTTACAGTGTGAGGTTATTTTTTTATAAAAACCCTACGAATTTTTCTCATCTATAGTGGGAACAGATGGACGGAGAGGACTGTTGAATTTGCATCCATATTTTTATATTATTCAAATTGAAAACATTTACAAACAACAGATCTCTGACTTTTATTTTGCATCAGTTATATATACATTCCATAGCATGTAAATAGGTAATGTCAACTGTTCATCTAATATCTAGTCTCTATTGCTATCTATTAGTAGGTATAATGAATGTATGAAAATGACGATTGTATGAATTTGTTTACCTTTTAAAATTGTATAATCGTGAAAATAATATATAAATCCGTTTTAAGATGGACGGTTAGTGTAATTATTATTTTTCTTCTCTGTTATTATTGTTAAATTTTCATGTATTGTTATTCGATCCTTAGCTACGTTAAAACCTCTCTATCTCTAGTTTATCTGTAAGTTGGTTTAAAGTCAACAACAAAATTGTACCCTAACAGGTAGAGACCAAGACGAGGCAATTAAAAAACGTGATAGAAGATCAAATGTAAAATCACTTATATAACATTAAAAGCGAGACTATTTGCCCGAAAAAAAAACAATAATAATAACCAACTTCAGATTACCCAACTGTTACACGCATTGTTGATTTATATTTTTCTTCATACAAAGTAAAACACACTTAGAAATTACTAGGTAGACATTAAATGACAAAAATAACATTAAAATCTGTTTACAATTCCCGAAGACAATCCTGTTTTTGATGAAAACAGACAAAAAAAAATATTGATTATTACAGAAAATAAGTATATTATACTTATACCTAAAAGATATCCGTGAATATTTGGTTGGTTATTAAGATGCGAATAGTTCCCGAGAGAAATGCTCTTAATTTCCTCGAAAACAAAGTATCCGAGCTATTAAAAATTAATGATACTTACCTACTCTCAACTTTATAAATAAATTCTACAAAATATCAAAAGCGAGGTTGAGGGTACAAGGGAGTTGTCTCATATAAAGCGATTATCGTGACGCGATAAAATCGCTTTGATTTAATAATAGGAACTCGTCATTGGTCATCATTATTTTTAAGTCAAAATGGTCAATGCTATAGTTTGACCGAAATAAGCGTACGAGATTCGTGAGCCGTAAACCGCTTATGTTACCTCAGTTCCTTTGAAGCGGAAATCTAAATCAAGTTTCGTATTCAAATAATTTTCTTAATTATAAAGTAGTAGCTGAAGTTCGGTGACCACGTTAGTGTTAACCTTTAAACAAAGCAAATACATATTTAAAATTTATTATTAAAATACGAGACACTTATGTGATTCTGTTTGTTTGATTTCAGTTTGAAGGGTATGGAACTTGAGTAGAACAAAGATCCAATTTGAAGTTGGTTATTATTGTCATCGGTTGCACTGATCACACAGCTATATGTAACCTGAAAGCACGGTTGAAATTTTTTTAATAATAAAACTTTTCAGTTTACATGCCGTAGAAGTAAAACCTTCAGAAAATTAAACAACGAGTGAATAAGACGAGATAAAAATATTCACAAAACCATGAACGATACACTACGCAGGCTGTAACGTGTTTTCCCAAAGCTTCATAATATGCAGCTGGAGATAAATGTATATGTAACAAACACGGACATAGAATGCTTGCATCAAAGCAAGTCAGCTGTATATATTTTTATCTCTTTTAAGTGTCGCTTTTTTGTTTCATTTAAAACCACAACGGCTAAAATAAAAATTATAACAAACAAAAAAACCGACTTCAAATG
>DWHE01000459.1:0-10355 GCA_018247495.1 Satarupa nymphalis | reverse complement strand
CGAGAAGGACAATGGTCCAATTCGAGGTTGATTATAGTTGTCATGGGCTGCAAAGTTCCCTTAACACCAGGTGAATTGCATGCCCGTTTGCTACTCTTACATCAATAAAAAATCCTAAATTGGGGTTTAATAATTTTACTATATTTATGTAATAATTATTATGTTCAAATTTAAAAGTTTTATTACTATCTTTAAAAACGTAATTGAGCTTATCCACCCTTAAAAGGTATTTATTTATTTCGGGTAAAGGTAATATGTAATATAGAACTACCCTCCAGGTATAAATAGCCTTTAAATAACTTAAAATCAATTCTTTGTCATTCCAAATTAACCACGAAATAGCTCATATTGTGAAAACCAACTCATTTTTTTAATCTGAGTTAGAGAAAAAATCTTAATTAAAAAGAACCATGCCGAGTATTAAGCTGCTATGAAGGAAAGTAGCTACTATGAAAACCTTCAGTAGAAATCGAAATAAAAATGCTGTTTTCTTTGTAATGACATGAAAGATGCTCGTTAAATCCATATGCAAATGGAAAATAATGACAAACAAACATTTATTCTATAGATGTCTTTGCTACAATTGAAAGTTGAGTGCCCTTAAATTTTTTTTATAATAATACAGGGCGGGTATTGAGTTTGTAGCTTTTCACAATAGCGAAATATTCATCGCAGCCTATCAATTATTTGGTTTGGATCTTTCGTTAATTAATGCGAAGCCTTTGTATTGAAGAATCGAAAAGGACCGACGAATTGTTCCAATCCAATCTGTAGTGCTTATCGACCTCAATTCGATCCTACGAATATGAAACATCGAAAATATTTGGAAGAACAGTGTTCAAACAAATGAATAGTCATTGCTTTTAAAGCGTTTTCAGAATAAAAACTCTTCCTTGATATTTTTTTTAGAGAGAGTAGAAAATGGGCAGTTCGCCTGGTGTAAAGTGATTACTGCAGCCCATGACAACTATAACGAACTAAAATTTGGACCTTTGTGCAGTTCAGGGTTGGTCACAATTGGGTTGCTACTGTTGAGAACTAAGTTGGTTGCTTCATCTATCCAAAGCTTGCCGGCACCCACACCCTTCGAACTGAAACACAACTTATAAGAGTTGTATAGCAGTAAAAGTAGCTGTGATGGTGGTATTGACCCCATCGAACCTGGACAGGCTCTACCACCACAGTTCAATGATATACATATGACAAAAATAACCAACCTCTAATTAAAGCATAGGCCTATCGTTAGTCTGCGACAGCTGTGTTGCTACTCGTAAGTACCGGGAATATACTCTACAAATTGAAGCACTATAGTAACAGTTAATTGACATCAGAAAAAGTTTTGAATAGCTTTCGAATTTTAAGTTACATAGAAATCTATCATTGTTAGAATTAAGCCTAGCGTAAACAATGGTTTTGTATTTTCTACAAATAATATCGACGTAAAATTATATCGGTAACCATTAACAAGAATACGTTACGCAATTCGGGTAAATTGGTCTCCTTGAAGCATAGCGAAGTTACATCACCACGATTGTGCGGATTGCCTCCCTGTGTAGTAAGACGGCGAGAGGCAAGATAACGCTACCTCCTTGGCCTTTGACCGTCTTCACCTCGCAGTCTGTGTAATTCGGTATCTATGGAATCGGGTAGGCATAAACGCATCGACATCTCGGCGGACCCGTCGCCGATGCCTATATATCACTTAAAACGACAGAGCATAAATCTATGGGGGCTGTCTTCTCGTTATTTGTAGTCGCCACGTGAACCACCGGTTTCGGGTGAATATTAACGATATCGCCAATTTTCCGCAAGCTTACCCCCGTCGCAATTTCCCGCCAATTGAGCAATCGTATCACATCGGCGCGACGCTAAAAAACGTTCACAAGAGTCTGTGTACAGTATATCGAACTTTAACTTGGAATGAAATGTTTTTAGTTTTCTAGCCCGTACGTAAACTTTAAGCTTTTTTATAAATGTACTAAAGTAAACATAACAATTTATTATTAAACTAGCTTTTACAAGCGGGTTCGCTCGCATTAATTTAATTTCAATAGAAATGAATCAATGTGATAAATGTACTTTATGGCTTGGCTGGGATCATCAGTATTTAAAAATTACTACTAAAAATTACTCCTTATTTTTTTTTTAAGTATTCTATGTCCTTCTTATACCTTTGAGAATATGTGCACAAAGTTTATGATAATCGGTCGAGTAGTTTCGGCGTGAAAGCGTAACAAACTTACATTCATATTTATAATGTTAGTAGGAATATTTTATACTACGTTATGCATTAGCTAAAAAAATAGTAAAAATGTTTTATGCCGTATTTTTGTTTTAAAAACATTTCATTAAATCGAGTTAAAAAAGGGTAGGTATACTTTAAAAAATATGTTAGTAAAATAATGGAAAAAATATTTTTAAAATTTGAAAAGTGACGAGTATACATGAAATAAAATTCTGAAACTACAGAAATACTATTTTAGCAACGTTAGTTTAAAGTAATTTTATCAAAATAAGCTATATTTTAAACCAAAAAAGGTGCTTTAGTTGAAAAAATGATTATTTCATTAAACCTTGCCACATGTTTATTTTATTGAAATAAAAATAATGAACGACGACGAAAGGATGAAGTAATTATATTTTCCGTGACACTTTTAAGCGAATTTTCAAGGTTTACAAACGAGAATCGTAGAGAATTTGAGAAAAATCCAATATCCCTGCAAAAACGTTCATAGGTTCACGGGAGCTAGCTTACAGTACACAGAAAAGTTTAAAATTTCGGGCTTCGTGAAACTAATAAGGCGGCTTTTGAAACAACGTTAATATAGTCTGTTTACGAACTATACAACCACATGAAGGAAAACTTCATACAATAAACTATGGGTAAAGAGGATTTATTGTGTGAAAATCCAAATACATTGAAGGGAAGAAACAAGAACCGCAAGGAATCCGTAAAAGCTTTCTTTGAACAGTCCCGATATAAAGTGAAAAATATATAAATATATGTATATTACAATCTACCGCTATCCATGTCAGGCGTCATCGGATATTTATGGAAAGTTTTTTTGTTTGTGTGCGTGTCACGTAACATATTATTAAGATCCCACCATTTGTTGCCCATAGACACGGAAGATATCATTCTCCTGATTGCAAACTCATAGAAAATTTGTAAAATAATTAAGGTATATCTTCATTGTTATATGTTTATAAATATCACGACTCCATTGTTTTTATCCCAGCCCAACATAATACATTCTCCTATGTTTATCCAACATTATTCAGGAGTACTTTGTTAATTTTATCCTGTTTTCCATGGAAATAGGTTGATAATCTATTTACATAATTTTTAGCTTTTATAAGATTGTTGACTAAATTCTGTTAAAGTAGACATTTTTTTATACGGATTTTCTGAAAGTGTTCTAAAAATGAACGGTCTAAGTTTAAAATCCAAATAAGCCACTCTCCCGTTCTGCGCTTAGCGTGATACAATGTCGCAAGAACGTCGAGTATAAGATTGTCCCTACATTATTCACTGGGCACTAATTTGAAAGCTCATTTTAAGGGTTCAGCTGCGTTCAGCTGCGTTTTATGCATATTTTCATATTTCGGTTACGAGGAAAGATTGCTTTATGGCGAAAATTCGGCTAACGACCATTGAAGTAACTGTTAAAATCTAGTATTCCAGATTTTTTAAATACCATAAAATCACAGGAACAAAAAATATTATCTGCTTTTTAATGATTTTTTTTGTTCTTTACTACCTTGTTAGTGACATGGTTTGTTAATTTTTAAGATGTTACATCACTGACTCCTCTCTCAAACTAAATATTATTCTCGAATCTCGATAATATCTCGGATTGTCGTTGTTATCAACAAAGTATTTATTTTGTTCTGCTAATTGATGCGGGAAAAACGATTTTATGTCACAAAGTTATAACTTAATACACTCAAATTAAAATGGTATGCAATTCCCTTACATATAAAGTAATATTATTTTAATAAATTTTCAAAATAATCACAATATACTTTGTTTACATATACCAGCATGTTTTACCCAACTTAGTTATATCTGGTACTCACATAATATCGTCTAAGAGCCTATTCCTCTTCTATCTCCTTTAAAAACGGTTTTGTATTGAAATGTACGGTAAGGCGAGGGTTCGCGAACAATGCTCAGCTTTGTCGTCATAGCAATAATAGCTCCGAAGAATCACGTAGATTACCGGCACAGAAGCAAACGTTACAATGGGACCCCCGCCTTGTCGGTACACACAAAACCAAGGTTTTATTTATGTATATGAGGTATTTTAGTGTAAAGTACGCGTGGAATACGGCATATACGTATAAATTGTATTAAATTACACATTTTAAGTCTATCGCAAGGTTCAGTCCGTTTTCAGAATAAAACAAATACGTAATATTTTTTCGTGCAAGCGTGGTGGCAATTTGTATATTCGATTTTTAAAAAAACCTTTATATCCAGTGGCGAAAAAATGAACCACTGCTTTTGTGATGCCTTCTTCGTTTTTGTAATTTTTGCCACGCTAAAAAGTTTGTAAAGAACGATACAAGCGATAATCGAAAGGTGCTAGGCTCGGAGAGTATGGTGGATGCGACAAAATCTCCACAGCCTCGCATTACACACTTATACATTTACCATACTGTTTTAAAAAATCTTTACTACTTTAATTCGAACCGATTCTAGTACGCTTACTACGACCATGAAATTGTTAAGAACTTAATACTGTTCCAATAACATAACGTCGTGTATCAGTCCATTTTAAATGTGAAATCGAATTAGATTAAATCCGTTCAAAAATGCAGAACGTAAAAAACATTCCACGCGACGCCATCGTTCAAAAATGCACGCACTCCATACACTCGTGCACGTATCCAATTTTGCAACTTGTCAAGAGCACGCATCCCCCTCCAGAAACCGTTTTGAGCGATTGTTGTTATACCTACTATTAAATTGGAAAACGAGGACGCAGGCTGTCATACGTTATACATTTGGTCGCAGCAATATATCAAAAGTGAATTATTTACTGTAATGTTATATGTACATTATCTTTTTTCTGTTATCTATTTCTATTCATTCTACTCAAAATATACAGCAGAAATTGCTACTTTAGCAAAAAAAAGGCAGTAGTTTGAATGGCAAACTGTTTTTTTAAGTTATCTTTTGCTATGTGGCATACACTAAACAGTATTTTAATTTAATGTATATTCGAATTCTTACCTCCTTACCAATACTAAGAACTTATATTAAACATTATTTAGATTTATGCCAATCACAATTTTTATATTTTTTACTCTTAAATTAAATACCAGGTGTTCGATATTAAGCTTATTAGGAGTATAATTTATTTTACATGCAATATTGCTAACTTTTGTTACTGTGGATAGGCATATATCGACGAATTCCAAATTTAAAATCCTTAAAAATATTCCAAATTGTCATCAATTATTTATTATTGTCGTTCGATTGGAATATTGGATTAATTACATCCAATTTTGTGTCTTGTTCTTAACACACTCGTGTTTGAAATCAGCTGGTAAGTAGCAGTATTCAGAAAATCTGAACCATCGGGAGCCGGTAATGGTGTCATGTACGATAGATTACACAGCGGTCCATTGTCATTATTTTCTTACTACTGACAGATAATTTACAAATAAAATTAAAATAATTACTTCATTACTTCTTTTGAATTTGAAGATACATTTGAAAATGGGATATATAGCATTATAAATTTGTTAATTAACATAACCTACACTATGCCTCAGTTGGTAGTAACACTGCCTGCTAAGCTAAAGGGTCCCGGATTCGTTTCCCAACCGGGCAGACGTTTATATGAGAAGAATTTCCACGGCACCCGTAACACAGAGAATCCTAGTGTGGAGATGTGATTTATTAGCTGCTTACTTCATATCGAATGCACATCTTTATACCTATATATAATTCTTCCGTCCTGTGTATGTGACTGAACTCCTAAACGGCTGGACCGATTTTGATAAAGAAAAATTGTGTGTGTTCCAATCGATTCGAGAATAGTTTAGATTCACAATTAGACCCGGATGGTGGCGCAGCGATCGAGTTTCAGAAATTTATTTACAAAAGGGGGGAAATAAATTTATTTAAATTAATACAGAACAACGTCTGTCCGGGTCAGCTAGTGACCAGTATAAAACTTGCAAACAATATTGTACAATACCAAGAAGAAAAAAATTACTCTGCGTGCGTTCCACGTTGCGTCGATTGCGTTAAAAATTTAGTCGCTACGTGAAATTCGAATAACGTTTTCAATTTTATTAGTCTGTCATGTTACATCTGTTACAAGTTCGATTCAAATAAACCAATAGACATGTATTTACGTATTTGTCATTTCTTTACGTCCAAACAAAAACAATTAAAAAAAACACTGAAAAGTGTTGCTTATTTCCTTAATATTTTTTTACACTATATATGTAACAGGTGACGATTATTCTAATTACAATCAAAATTTTAAACAGTGTTAAATAAAATGGGCTAAATATAAATATATGTATAATAAATAGTTGCACAAAAGATATAGGTCCAGACATTAAATTATACTTGAACTTTTTTTTGCAGTTGTTCGTAGATTACAACACTGTACGCAGTATGGTTTCCAATTTGCAGCTATCAAAAGCAAGCATACCGTTAGCAATCAGTGGCGGGTAATGACTCGCCGTGTGACGGGGTTATGACGAACCGGACCACGCCTGTGTACCGAAATCACAGAGCTCGATGCGGCCCGTTTAGTTAGTGCCCTTGCGGAGGGTTAAATGTCGGGACTTTAATTTTTGGTTACGCTTAGTTTTTTTATCGTAGAACCGTCGAATGTTATCGCAATACTGTGCTATGTTCTATACGATTGTGGCTTGTATGTAACTTTATTACAATCAGTATTGGCTCTTGAAAATATACTATTTCTATTTTGGCTTGATCAGCTCCAATCCAAATATTTATAAGTATGATTATATTAACAATGTATATTGAGTTAGATCGAAATTTGTCGCTGTAAAAGTAAGCATTCTGGTGGCTGTTAGCGGCGGGTAATGACATGATGGCGATTGACAAAAAAAAACAATAAAGACGAATTGAATACCACCTCCTTTTCTAGAAGTCGGTCAAAAAGGAGCACGTCAGTTAATAGGCAGGGGGAGTATCTCAGGTTAGACTAGGTAAGGTAGAAAATGGTGTTTTCACGTAATAAAATAAGTTGACCAAGTTTTCATATGTCATATCCTTAAAATAGATATCGAAATGAGAAATCAAAAAACGAAGAATGTGGATACAAGGAAATTACAAGATAATTAATTCAATTTATAAATCAATTTGGTTTTTGGTAATTTTCTAAATGTTGTATCAATGCGATATTATTCGTGAAATATCCTAAAACCAAGTAGATACTTGGTTCTTTAATCCCATTAATGCTTTTGGAACTGTAACAAACCCAGATATATTAGGTAGGATATTTAGATAAATATGTAGCTTTTCAATTTCGAAATTGCGTTTGCTACGTTAGAGAAATAAGTATACTATTATTGTAGCCCGAAACTTGTGATAAAACGTACTGAATGCTCCAACGGATGCGAATCGTTTTAACGATTTATACCTTATATCCTATTTCGGTTGTTTAAATATCGTTTGTTACTTTTATTGACTGCAGTCACTGTATCCTCAAATTTGTTTCCGTTTTATGAATCGAAATTGCATTCGAATAATCGTATTGACTTTAAAATTGGCGTTAAATAAAAGTGATTACCGTCCCGTGTCCAATCAGATGTGCATTTGTAATTAAACGTTTTTTTTTATACAAAACGGTATTCATTTATTTTTTGATTAAAATTTATTAATTGTAAACCATGCAGGGCGATTTAGGCTTTGTTATAACGGTATTACATGGAAAATTTTATAAAAAACCGTTAATGAAGAGAAAATTAGAAGGGATTAAGATCTCAACACCTCTCTTTATAAATTCACTAGCTGACCCAGCAAACATTGTTCTGCTATATATTTTTTGTCTCACTCACTCATTTACTTTTCATATTTTGAGGTTAAAAAAATTATATTATTAAATTATTATACAAATAATTTGCAATAAAAAAATATTGCAAGATATAAACTATCCTATCTCTCAAGTTGGATCAAATCGCACACAGTGTGCAGAATTTGATGAAAATCGGTTCATTAGTTTAGGAGTTCACGGCGAACAAACAACGTGACACAAAATTTTCATATATTAGGATATATATTTATTTATTAGAATATTAATTGTTTTATTAAAGTATTCTGTATATTTTAGAAAGCCGTAATGTAGTTAGCTATAAATTACTCAGCTGAGTACTTACCAAGTTTTTTAGTGAGTTTGATTCATAGACCGTGCAAGGATAGGTGAACTGAGTCTGAAATTTTCGCTTGCTAGATTTGTATTCGTCATGTAAATTTCTGCAATAAGCTTCGGTGCAAAAAACCTGGGATAGTTGAGTTAGCCAATGTCTCCTTCATTAATTCGCAATGCAATAATGTGATGAAGTTTTCTCCCGATCTCAAAATGTAACGGTGAATGATTCACATCCTGCAGTAGCGGTTAATGATTCCTACTGAGTAAAATATTAGAATATGTAAGGCGTACTCACTTTACAAGTAAAGTTTTTAACCTGAAAATAAAATCACCCGCTTGTCGGATCGGAAATGTTTCTTTCAAAAATAATACATTAAGGCTCGCATGCCGTGCCAAGTCTTGGAACGGAAAATCTTACATTGTACTGTGAGTTAGCACAAAACGTACGCTACCTACGATGGCGCTCTATTCGCTGACGAACCTTGTTATCTCTCGTATAATACATGCAAGTGCACTTGCGTTTGAATATTCATATTGGTATTTATGTCTGCGGCGGTTAGATAAATCGGATTTGTATTGGAAGATATCGTGAGCCGGGAGGTAAGGGGATGCTTTTTTTAATTCTTTTTATAGCAATTACATGTTCGCTTCTAGCGGCGAATTCCTTAATGTATCTCGTTGAGATTGTCACTGGAATAGTGTACTATACTTTTTTTTACCTATGTCATATGCTGAAGTGAAATGTACTGGTTGTAGCGTAGTCTTGATAAATTGTGGAATAGGTGTGGTTTGTACGATGTCTACTCTATCTCGTCTAGTCTACTTGGTCCTTGAAGTAGTAATATTTCTGTTGTATCCCGACAATTAGGCCAACAGGCAATAGTGACTACTTGAGATCCTATAGAAAACAAACGTCGACAAAATCCTCAAAGTTATTTCTTGTGGTATCAGATAATTTAAATATGGGTTACGGTACATATAGTGTGAATATTCACATTGTTTGTGTCAACAGCGCGATTGCGATTAGTGTTGGAAGATGAAAAAATCACCAAAAAATTACAGCCCTAAATTTACTCGTGACATTTTGTACGTTAGTTAGATAGTTTAAATTGGATATCTCTCGAGAACCGACCCATCTTTGTGGCCAAGTTAAAAGGTTCTTGCTTTTCAATGTAAAGTACCTTCACTTTCAGTATTAGGGTTTGTTATATAAAAAGTAATTTCAATGTTGTCGTCATTACGTGATCATCACAAAAACTAATTACACTTCGATAGACAGATGGCATGCTTGTTCAAGATCCGAGTAGCTATATCTGATGAGTGCGACAGGATGTCAGTAATCCGTCGGACTTACGCTAATGAGATCCGACACACCTGGGAAATTTCCCATAGTGTACTCGCATCAGTGTGACGTGACTTCGTATCAATCATTCACGTCCCGTACCGATGTGATTATGACAAAATAGGTACCTACATATCGCTAGATTGATTGTTCATATTAGTTCCAACCCAATTATGGGACGCAAAACATTGATCTTTCATTACAACAGAACATTACCTAGAGCAAACTGCACGCTGCGCTAATGCAAATTACGGGTCAATAACGTCTAATAATTTGGTACTTTCAAACATGCCTTAATTTAGTCCTTAAAATGGCGCGCCGATTATCGTCATTGGGTTTCAAGTAGCGCGCCTCAAGAGACGTCTATGTCCAGCAGTCATTAAAATTGAACGTTTGAATTATTTTCCAATACGCGTTCCATCATAGTACGGGTTCGTTCTAAGTTTGATTGCCTACTAGAACTTTCAATCTCAACAACGAGACGCATGAACGAGAAGGGACAGAACTTAATGAAGATATAATAGGTACAGAGGAAGTAAATTAATCCTAAACCACGCAAGATTTGGTAGCAGCCTTTGATGATGTTAATGATGATAATGACGAAAACTACCTGAGTTGATTAGCGTCATGTAAGTTCATTAAAAAAG